>PVKS010009664.1:40860-63210 GCA_004027875.1 Aplodontia rufa
TAAACACTCTATGTGACCACTGTAGAATAAAATGCTTCTAAATAAAGCCTTAAGGTCTAACTCCACTACATGTTCTACCTCATCTTTAATGTTTCTCACCTTACATTTTATATTTCAGCACCAACAAATCGTTTTACTGACAGTTTCTCTAATACCCAAGGTCCATGGTCTTATCTGCGCTTACATATCATGTCTTGATGGCCTGGGGTTACTTCCTGACACTATTCACCTGGAAACCCTCTTTCATCCTTCAAAATCAAATTCAGTGACAAGTCCTTTGTTTACCTTCCAAAACAGGATTAACTACTATCTTCTGGATATTGATCCTAAACATTTAACTTCCTTCTATATTCTCTTCAATTTTACTTTTTTATACCTTTATTCATTATATGAATTAGGATGTTTTGGGTTACAAAAGCCAGAATTCCTAAGATACTTTAAAAAAAATAAAGACATGTAATTATATCAGGGTATAGTACACCTAAATACATTAAGAAGTTCAGACAAATCTAGCATGTGCAGTATGTTAATTACGCCATGATGGATCCAAGCTCATCCTCACTACGCCTGTGATATTCTCCTTACCACTGCAAGATGGCCTTCATGTCTCTGCATCATATCTTCACAGGATAGAGCCCTAAGGGAGAAGAGGGGGCAAACAGCTTTCTCTTTACCGAGGAAGAAACTAGTTTCAGGATACAGCCTAGGACTTTTTTCTGTATTGTATTAACTCAAACTGATCATATGACCACACTCTGACCAATCTCACACCAAAGAGGAATAGTCATCAAGACTGTGTTAGACCAATCATGATTCAGCACTCAGACCTAAGTCAATTGACACCTGAACCAAACTGAGATCTGTAAAATGAAGAAGAATGGGTTGTGATGACAGGATATGTAACCAATAGTGGCACCATGTTAGTCTGTATGTCTTTTTCCCTGGTAAAACATGGTAGGTTTAAGGACAAAGGCCACATCATTTCATCTTCTAGCCTGCATCCACAGGACAGTGTCTACCATTAAAATGAAACTGAATTCTGAAGCTCATCTAGGAAAAGCACTAGTTAACACAATTACATAAATGGCATAAGAAAGGACTCCTAATTTCCCTTTGCCTCTTTTCCCATCTATAAAATAGAGGTAATATCTCTTCAACCCCTAAAATCTGTATAAAAAGCATTATGCTAAACCCAGTCATTGTTATGATATATAAGAAAACAAATCATGATAAACACATCAAAAAATTTAAACCACTATTTTTTATTGACAACAAGAAATTCTTACCTTATAATTAATATACCAATATTTATGGAGCATTTACCTCTGGCCGGCAAACTGTACATGCTGTATTAGTTTCCTAGGGCTGCTGTAACTAGGTTCCACACGATGAGTAGCTTAAACAACAGGAAAATATCATTTTACAATTGTGGAGGCTGGAAGTTCAAAATCAAGTTCTCAGCAAAGTTGGCTCCTTCTGAGGCCTAAGGGAAGAATCTTTCCAGGTCTCTCTCCTTGGCTTGTCAGCAACCATCTTCCCGCTATGTCTCTTCCTATCATCTTCCTTGTGTGCACACATATGTCTATGTCCAAATTTTCCCTTTTCATAAGGACACCAGTCATACTGGTTTAAGGCCTACCCTAAAGACCTCATTTTAACTTGATTAACTTGATAAAGACTCTGTCCTCAAATAATATAACATTCTGAGGCACAAGAAACTAAGACTTCAACATAAGAATTTTAGGAGTACCTCATTCAATCCATAACCCGTGCATTATCGCATTTTATTCTCATAGCAATTCTCTGCAACAGATATTATTATCATCCTGATTTTACTGAGGTCAAGTAAGTTCTCCAAAGATACCCAGGGATTGGTGGAATATACCTATTTTATCTTATTCATGAAGTAACCATAATTTAAGGTAGCAGGGTTATTTAAAGCATATATACTGATATTGAGATTACCTAAAATATCCATTTACTTACATTGTAGAGGTAAATGACGTTATACCTAGGAATGATAACACTAGAGTTGGTAGTTTCCAATACCTTCATTTCACACATATTGAACTGAGGTGCAGATACAGAAACTTAGTATCCTAAAGTCACATAGCCTGTTCATGATGCGCTCTAACCAGAATGCTGGTCCCTTAATCCAATATACTTTCTATGCTGTGCCTCTCACCAGCAAAGCATACAGCAGGCCAGAGTTAAAGGAGGCTCACTGCTTTTGCTAACTCTGCTACTGAGTGTGTGGCACTGATTAATTACATTGTTGATCATCTAACAAGTAATTCTGAGAATCTACCATCCATAAAGGACAATATATATCATGGTTAAAAGTGTGGGCCTTTGGCTATACTTTTCAGATCCTAATTCTGTCACTTACAAGTGTTATGTTAGATCTTTCCCCAGAAAAGATAATGTGTTAGGTAATGCAAGAATGTTCACAGGTGAAATGATTAGTTTAGGAGAGCTACAACCTCATCATCAGTGGATCAATTCATTGGACGGATTAATAATTTGAATGGACGGC
Organism: Aplodontia rufa; assembly: GCA_004027875.1. Classification (NCBI taxonomy): domain Eukaryota; kingdom Metazoa; phylum Chordata; class Mammalia; order Rodentia; family Aplodontiidae; genus Aplodontia; species Aplodontia rufa. The sequence goes on from PVKS010009664.1 coordinate 43,397, forward strand.
AAAGTGGTAACTGTAAGGAAATGGGGTGTGGCTGGAGGAAGTAGGTCACTGGGGGCATGCCCTTGAGGATTTTATCTTATCCCTGGCTCCTCAAGTGTACTTCTCTCTCTCACTCTCATCACACTCTTTCCTTTCCCACTGCCACGAGCCGAGCAGCTTTCTTCTGCCATGCCCTTCCACCATGGTGTTCTGCCTCACCTCAGGCCTGGAGCAATGGATACACTGACCACGGACCAAAACTCTGAAATCATGAGCCAAAATAATCTTTTTCTCCTCTAAGTTCTTCTTGTCAGGTGTTTTGATCGTAGTGATGAAAAGCTGACTAACTCATCAAGTGACCTTGGAAAATAAACCAAATTTCTGACCATTCTAACTCCTTATCTGTTTAAAGAGATAATCATGACTCTTGACTCACAGTATCATAATGAAAGTTAAATAAATGAAGCATGCAAAGGACTCTGTAAGGTGTCTGGCCTACACTAACACTCAATACATGTTAGCTCCTAACTTTTCCTGTTTCAAGAATTGTGCTTGGCCCTGGAGATAGAAATAGTAAAGACAGAAATAGCAATATGAATGAATAAGCATAATGTTATAGGCATGTATAGGATATTGTGACAGAGTCCTGTACCCTGTCTGGGATAAAGTTTGGTATATCATATCACACTCTGGGCAAATTTGGTGGGACATTAAAAAATATCTCTGGTTAAAAATTTTGCTTATTTCAATTAATTCTGAAAGGTTAGTAAAAGGATGCTCCCAAGGGAGCTTTGGTTTGAAGTTAAGGAAAGAAAAAAGAAGAATATTCCAGGTGGAGGAGGAAAAAAGATGGGGAAAGACAGGCAACCGTTTCATCAAGGCTGGATCTTAAGGAATCTCAGAGGTGGGAGTTGGGTGGAGGGATAGTGGGAGATGACAGTGGAAAAGCGGAGCAGACTCAGGCAGTGGAAGCTTGAGCCAAGATGTAGGAAATTTTGCTTAAAAAAATAATAGGGAGGGGTTGGGGATTTAGCTCAGTGGCAGAGCACTTGCCTAGCAGGTGCAAAGCTCTGAGTTTGGTCCTCAGCCCTGAAAAAAAAAATAATAGGAATTCTGTAAAAGATTATAAAATGACCAAACTAGAAGACTATTTTAGATATTAGATAGAGGAGAGTTTTGTTCTCTTTAGTTCCAAAATGTCTTTTTCTCTATAACCAATCTCTATAGATTCCTATAGCAAGAAACCTCAGTGTCATTTGCAGATAAAGCAAGTGCAATGGTTGATAGTACAAGCTATGATAATCCGTTACTAGGACAGCCTAATGTAGTAAAGAAAACCCATTTTAATACCAGACACCCAAATTGAAAACTCCTGTCCTAATTATAAAGCATGGCCTGAGCAACGCGCAACAATGCTACAGATCATCAGCAACAGCTATAGCCAGGCGCTTTTAAAAATGAAATGGCACCAGTGAAGCCTGTACAAAACAATGAGTAGCAGAATGGTCCATAATTAATAACATCTTGTTTTGCAAAAGGATTTGAACAACCAAGATCAGCTTCTTGGGGTATGAAAAGTCAAGGGTTAATGGTTAGTATACCTTAAACCTTAAACTAGTTCTCTGTCTGCATGAGTGATGACCCACCCATTAGCATTTGTGTAGCTAAAAGTGTAAAAAAGGAAGACTTGTCTAAATATGAAATCCATCCCTTAGAGAAAAGCATGCCAACAGCTGCAATTACCACTGTAGTTAACTAGTAATTTTATTCTTTCAGAGTTTTGTGTTCTCAACTTTTTAGTACACTGATCTAGCACCAACTTCTCCAATTCATTTCAGCAACTTTTGAACAATATCCGACTTACCTATTTTTCTTAGTGCAACTTAATTTCAATTATATATGTAGGTCATAAGTTTTCACAGTTGAAACTGCATCTACATGGAGACCAGCCCTGCTTTCTAAATTGCTTTCTTAATTAACATTTTACTGATGATGACTAGTGTATCTAGCATATAAAATTGCACTCTGAATTTAATTTGGTGGAACATTAGAAAAGGCAACACCGCCCATATTCCTAAAGCAAATATCAGTAAGAGAATGGAAAGAATAATAGTAGTTAAAACTTTAGAGAAAACCAAAATGAGTTCAATTTTAATATAATGGAAAGGACAAGGTCTGACAGGTTTACAACATGACTAGTGTTTATTTTAGTAACTAATATTGAAAAATTAGCAAAAGTTATATTCAAATAGCTAATGAGGAACATCCTTGAAGACAGAAAATAGTTTGTCTTCATATTCACATCTGTACACAGGACCTACTTCAGTGAGGTGTGCTAAATTATTAATAGGATTAAGATAGGACCCCAACAAATCATTTATGTCCACAACATGACTTTTCTTCTCAATGAAAAACAGTCCCTTAAAGAACAACTTAATTTAAAAAAAAAATAACTATTTCTTACTTTCCAGCTTCTGTTATGCTTACTAGATTTGCTACCATAATAAAACCTCATAATTTTAGGCCAGAAGTTCCAATTCTGCGATATTTCATGTGTCTCTTATTGGCATTTTTTTATATTGTGGGATTATATTGCCTTTAATGGCAAGGGTTACATTTTTCTGTATATCTTTCTAAATCACCCCTAGAGTAACCAACACAGTGACTTAAGCAGGCAAGGAAATGCTGGGCAAAGGAATGAAAAAAATCAAGCCATCCAAATCATCCCTTCTTCCTCCCCCACCTTTCCAATTCAGCGTGTTACGCATAAGAAAATTGAGGCTTTGAGAAAGTAACTTTCATTGTTCAGGAAGACGTAGCCAATTATTGGGAGAGTTTCCAACCCTAGCTGTCTGAGTGCTGCTATTTCTAGACAAGAAAATTGTAAAAGAAACACACTAAGAGAGAAAAGCTTATTGATACTGAAAGTTGTAAGTAATGTGCTACAAGGGAAAAGTCAAGCCATTACAAATGTAGCAACAACAATGTAATTTGGTCAAGACATAGAAACAGACAATCTGCTATCACCCTTAATGTCAATCCCCAGTTTCAATTTCTTACAGTTAACATTGACAGCGTATCAAACTCCAGGCACCGTAATGCCTAATAGGTGCATTACATAGGTTATTCAAGTTACTTTTCTAAGCAAGATGCCAAATTCGACATAATTATTCACATTTTTATTGATGAAAAAACAAAAGCTCTGAAAAGAATGTCTCAAGACCACTAAGATCAAAATGTAGTGGATCTAAGATTTTAGACTCAGGTCCACCAATTCAGAAAACTATTCCCTTTTCATTATACAGTTTTCCTTCTTGACCCCCAAAAATTAATGAAAATATTTTAAAGATTTTCTAATGTTGTTTTCAATGTGCAACTACATGTGTCACCTATATTACTGAAAGATATAACACTATTTTTGTATTACCATATCTCCTTCTGCAGAAGCTTACAAATTGGAGAGAGGAAATCAGGAACAACATCCCAAGAATAACTTTCCTCACCTGGTACTGGATTACAAATGCCAGTGTGAAGCTCTTGGTGTGAAAACTGGAAGATAAGGGATAGAGAAATCATTATTTGCTAGCGGCAGCTACAGGCAGACATGGTAGTTTCCTGGCTGAGGAAGGCAGCAGAGATAGGGGGTCCCTGAGGCTGCTGTTCCAGTGCTATATGCTGAGATGGTAGCAGGAGCTTGCTAGAGTTCATGAGATTCTCAGAAACTTGCCAAGTACACCTGGGAAGCCCTGGTTAGAAAACTACAGCTTGAATCTCAGCCTCTCCAGCCTTTCTAACTACCTATAAATATGTAATTTCCTAAATTAAAGCCTCCATACTTGGAATACATGAATGGTTCATGCTTTCTTGGTTGAACCTTGGATAATACAACTAGCAAGGTCAATTTCAAAATTCCTGGTCAAAATGAAATGAAATAATAAATTTAATTCTTTATCATAGCCATAACCTTTCCCCTTGATCTCTTGTTCAACAAAACATCAAAAAATGTGTATTTAAAGTTTTTCTCTCATTAAATACTGAAGCTGCTCTTTGTGAGACCTAATATGAGTTGATAAAACTTTATAAAGCCATAGACTCTTCCTCCTTTAGATTGTTTTAGATGAAGGCAACCATCTGCTTTGATATCTAGGGGTATTCCCTCCTTCCCACAGCCCTTGATTTGGAGTCTGAGCCAGAAGAGTTTGTTAAGATGTCTACTAATACTACCATTTTTAAATTTCCTCTGGCTGGTGACCTAAAAACAATGTCACATAACACTGAATTTAAAAATATATACCTCTATACTTTATATATCTGTATATTTTAATTGCTAAGACCGTTCCCAGAGGAAGACATCTGTTATGCCAATATAAAACATTTTAAATGAATACAATCTGGTTGTTTTAATTCCAAAATTAAAACTGCCAACTTTGCAATTTGATGGTGAACTGCCTATGAATCCTTAATTATTCCTATTTTCTGCCAAGGCCACTAGATGCTGGTTCCATCATGGCAACACTCAGAGTCATTGAAAGTTTCTACATCTCTGTTATGTATTTATTGGAGCATATGCTGTGGAGAAAGAATCTATTTCTAAAAGATATAAAGATACAGTAAAAAGAGCTGAGGAAAAGCTAGGGGCAACGAGTTGTTTGAAACTTTTAGTGCTTCACTGATGTGTGCCTTCTGGATCCTAGGCTAATTTATGTATCACCTGCCCACTTCAGGATGTACAAAACCGAAAACTCATGTGAAGTCGATTTCCCAGTAATGTCCAGCAGGGTCCCTCTCACAGGTAGCAAGTGATAAGTTATTATATATGGGAATTAAGAGAAATTATTTTAAGTCTGTTCTGGCTTTTAGGATTTGGATGAGGAAGGGTGGCATTAAACACGATAGGACTCAAAGGAAGAGATGCTCTGCAGAGGAAAATATTGAGTTAATATGTGATGTGGTCAGTAGGACCCATTCAGGGGTCAGTAGGAGAGAGTGTCGTGGAAAGTTAAGAAATCCAACATGAAGAAATTATGCATCATACTAAGGAGTTTAAGTTTTATTCTATTGATACTAGAGAACCACTGAATGCCGTGAGGAGAGAAATAAGATCAGTCTTAAATTTTACAAAATTCATTTTTGGGCTGCTAAGGAAAATATGATGAAAAGAAAGAACAGAGAAGACTTAGTAATCTGCTTCTCTGTTTCTTTGAAGGCTTCTTCACTGATGTTTTTTCTTCCGGCCGGCCCTTACGCCTTACGTCATAGAGGGTCCTCCTCTCAGAGGTCTTCTCTTGCACGTTGCTTTCACTGTTACCTAAATTTTATAGTACAAAGATTGCAGGAGTTAATGTGAAGAACAATTAAAATAGTTGAGGAAAAGTAAGAGATGATTTAATGACCATTGTAAGGTGTTAGCTCTGTTATCACTCAGGCACCCTGCAGGAAGCAGATGCCACATTCTGAAGGGTGGAACCAAAAAAATTTCAAATGAAGGCATTATTTACAAGAGGTATGACTATGGCAAGATAACTAACAAGAGAACAGGTAAGCAACTAGAAGCTATCAGCAGCAGGGAAGACCAAACTAGGACCCACAACCACAAGATAATTTGTTCAATAAAAGGAACACTATCTGAAATCAGTACTCCACATAATACCAATACTTAATGAATGAGCAAAGAAAAGAAATCCATCATGGAGAAATGGGAGAAATAGTGATCAAGTGATCCAGAGGCAAAGAGGCAAAGGTAGTAGTAAAGTAGCCGCTGTGACGTGCAGCCTTAACTTTCTTAGTTTCAGTTATTCAAGCAAGTCCAAGTTTCAAGACAAGTAGTGATTTGAAATTTTGGTTGGGGCACAAACTTGAGTCCATACCTGTACAGGGAGCATGTCACTCATCATGGTGCTATTGCATCCCTCCGTGGCTTCACACTCCTTTACTTCTTGTTAATGATGTATTTACCCTCATCAAAAATCTGAACCAGCACAATTCCTTAGCTGCAATGTATTGCAAATTATGATGACATTGAAGGCTATAGTGGTATTCAAGAATCTAGGGAACAAAATGTTCTTGGGATACATTTCACCCAAGGTCAGGAATCTACTATGTCACACAGGTAATAAGTAAAGTGAGTATTGAACCTTTATCCATTGTGTTTGTCAATTAGAAATCATTTGGTATAAAAATGACCTGAGATACTGGAGTGAATACCAATGGGAGGTGAGTTGTGGGGATGAGGAATAGAAGTCAGACTGTAATTCATTATGGAATGACTGAGAGGTGAGGAAGTCAGGTGGCAAATGTAGAGCATCCTTTAAAATAGGATGGAGAGGAGCATCCCGGCTGTCACATTTGGTATAGAAGTCTTCATCCAAGTCTAATTGATGAGGTAAGAACAAGTGTAGCACAAAAGAACCTGACCAGAGATTTCTCCCTCATAAGTCCATAATTATAGAACTGGTGAGCTGTGACACAGCAGGAAGTAAAGACATGATGGACAGTAATACATGTGCTCAGATGCTCAGATGTCAGTCCATGTGGGTAAGATCCCCATCTGCATTTGCTAGGTTGAGACACCAGAGCATATCTCAGCATTAGGAGAATAGCTACCTCGTTCTTTTGTTAAACATGAAGGAGGAAAGTAGGTTGATGTAAAGACCAGCTCTTTCATGAAGGGCCCTTAGACATGAAGTGGGTCCGCTCATGGCAGAGGTAGGGCTGAAGCCCAGACAGCTTGTAACCAGGCAGAACCAACCAATCAGTCAGACACCATTATTCAGCCACTAGGATCCATTCACCATGATGAGAGCAGTGGGAGGGCATATCTTCTGAATGTGGTGATTTCCTCCGTATCTGTTGAGTATTTGCAGTGAGTCCTGGGGGGAGAGGAAACATTAAATTAGAAAACAAGAAATGCAAGTTTTAGTCCCTATTTAGTTACTAACTGGTCACGTGGCCTTAAATGATTCATTCACTACATATTTACTATCTAATGCAAGTCAGATACCATAAGATGCTCTGGGTGTGGGAAAATGAATGAGTGTCACCATGGACTTTATTAAATCAACAAGAAAACACCAACCACAGTACAGTATTCTGTATCCTGACAGTTGAGTGATGAAAGTAGCAGAAGTAGAGCAACCTGTCAGATGAGGAGCCCCAGTCCCTTTGTGAAGTCAAGGGAGATGCCACAGATGAGGCAGTGATGGACCCAAGAAGTTGAAGCCAAGTTGAGTCTAGGCAGTCTCTTCACCATCCCAACCAGGTTTCTTTAAGAATGAAATAAGAGGTGGAATCCCTTTTGCCTGTTATAGTATATGATCCAAAATTTCTATGATAAAACAGAGCTTTAAAAAAAAGCCTTGATCATAGAATGTCCTTCTGTCTGTGGTGAGATATCACCTTGTGCCAGTCAGAATGGCAAAAATGAAGAAAATAAACAATAATAGATGCTGGAGCGGCTGTGGAGAGATAGGGACACTAACACACTGTTGGTGGAACTGCAGACTGGTACAGCGCCTCTGGAAAGCAGTGTGGAGAATCCTCAAAAAAACTAGGGATGAGCCCACCATACGACCCTGATATTCTACTCCTGGGTATCTTTCCAGGGGATTTAGAATCAGCACATTGTAGTGACACAGCAATATCCATGTTCATAGCAGCTCAATTTACAAATAAATTATGGAAACAACCCAGATGTCCCTCACTGGATGAATGGATCCAAAAACTGTGGCACATATATACCATGGAATTTTACACAGCAGTTAGAAACAATGATATTGTAGCCTTTGAAGGTAAATGGATGGCTATGGAAGAAATTATGCTGAGTGAAATCAGCATAACCCAGAGAACCAAGGGTCGAATGTCTTCACTCATCTGTGGAGGCTGGATCTAGACCCTGGCCATTGAGAAAAGTGGTCTATTATCATGTGTTAAATCCAGATAAGGTGTAATGTTATACAACCTAATACATTTTTACAGATGTTGTGGGAAGGGGAAGGGAGGGATAAAGTGGGTAATTGCGGGGGCACTCTTGGGGGTAAATCTAATCTTCAGAATCTATATACATTTTATATTATTTTGTTAAAAACTTGTGTGATTGCTCAACAAATAAATTTCTCAATAAAAAAAGCCTTGAAATGCCATCCATAAAGAAGACAAATGCTGTGCTTAAATTTCAGCAGGATTATTAGAAAAAATAAATGGTGGTGCTCGAAAGCAAGACTGGGAAAAAGAGAGAGAAAATACAAGTGAGAACAAATTTTCCAGGGCACAAAGGATTTTTTTTTGTTTATTTTTTAGCATAATACACCAAAAAATAAATACAATTATCCCAATTTCTGCCCACCGTTTTCAGCATTGTGCAGCCTTTATTTAATGATACATCAAAACACATTCTCTGCCAATCCCTCTGTTGCTTAGGAACAGGCAGTCAAGAGCCTAAGCTCAGAAAACTCCAAAGTCATCATTAAAAGACTTTGTGCATTGCTATCAGTAAAATGCTAATTTAGTAAGCGTGATTGATACCCTCCCCTTAGCAAGTTCCTGGAATGAGGACCCAGATCCTGCTAATTTGGCTAGTTCTCTTTATTCAGCTCAGTGTGGCTTATGTAAATAAATAAATAAATAAATGGCTACAGGCCAGAGACTAGAAGCATTTTATTTGTGAAGAGGTAGTTCTTCTTGTTCAACACACTTCATGTTCTTCTCAAGCCAGGATAGAATGATTATTTACCTGCTGCCTATATTTACTGAGTGTTTTCTGCTGTGCAAGTCAGACTTTATAATTGTGTAATTGTTCTATGTCCTTTTCAGTCCACTATTTCATTTAATCATGCTTGAAGAGAAAAAGGAATGGAGATACTTCTTTTTTGGCATAAACATGGATGACAGGTGCCTCTGCATGGCATTAGGAAAGCCAATTATCTCTGAGAATTCCTAGTGGTGCCTCAGTGGGAACCCTTAGCTCCCAAGCTACTCTGTTCCCTGATGTACATCCAAGAAGCCAGCCACTGTCATCCCCACCAAGATCCCTCTTGACTTGCCCTGTGCACAATGTTTACCTGTATTGTTATAGAACTGATACATCACTTCTGTCATCACAAGATCACAAGTCACCTTTTTCAGCCATTGTCTCCCACTCCAGCTGTGGCTCCCTGTATTATTCAGGATTCTCTACAGGAACAGAATTAACAGGATATATATATATATATATATATATAGAGAGAGAGAGAGAGAGAGAGATATAAATAGGTAGATATAGATGTAGATATAGATATATACTTACAAACATATATATACATTGGCTTTCACAACCAGAGGCTGGATAGTCCCACCATGGCTGCCTGCAGCTGGAGAGCTGGAGGAACCAGCAGCTGTGCAGTCCAGGATGCTGAAGACTCAGAACAAAGGGATCAACAATGTTGACTTGTTCCAATCAAAGACCTGCAAAATCCCTGAAGAACGCTGGGCAGATTCTGCTTAGGAAGAGTGAAGGAGCTGGAATCTTCAGAAGATCACAGGCAATCTAGAACTCCTTCAAGAAGAATCAAACTTCCATCTGCTGCTACTTCCTTATTCTGACTTTTATTCCATTCCAGCCTCCAACCTGTTGGATGGTGATGCCCACACTTAGCGTGGGTCTCTGCATCAGTTCACTATCCACATGCCAATCATTCCTAGGAAAACCCTCATTGACACACCCAGAAGACTCTTCATCTTGGGCATATTGTAATCTAATCAAGTTGACAATTCAGATTAAACATCACATTCTCAGTGCTGCAACCTGGCCCTGTGCTGAAGGTGCTGCTCCTGTCTGCTGGCTGCATGCTGGGAATGGAGAGACAGCTACTGCTCTTGTGGCCAATTCTTTATCTTTCCCCACTTCCAGGAGGTCAGTACAAAATAGTACTTCTTTCTCCCCTCCTATGCCAAAGCAGGGGTGAACAGGTTGCCACTTCTTCTGTGCTCAGAAACCCAATCTCTCTCTTCCCCACCTTGGTAGAGATAGTTGTGTTTATATTCCAGGCATCCTTATTCTTGTTCCACACTGAATCAGTGCTTTATTGCAGGGGCTGTGAGAAAGTTTCTAATCATCCTCCACCTACAGGGAAATGTAATTGGCCTAGATGCCCAGCTGCTGCACTCTGAAAACCATGGCCATGTTTACAATGAGGCCTCATTTCCTGAACTGTTCCCAGTGCATGACTGAAGTGACAGAATGCTAAGGCAGGCTCATTCCTGGGAGACTTCAGTCTACTCTAAGGGGCAACTTTGGTTCCAGAATTCCCCCAAAGGCCTCATCAAGCGTATCTTAGATCATCTAGCTGTCCGCAATGCTTCTACCCAGCTTTCCTCCCCACATCCACTGTGGGTCTGTCAGCTCTCCTGCTTTTCCCAGTCCCCTCCCATTTTCTCTCATAGGGCTACTCTAACAGAAGCCTGTCACATTGAATTCTGTCTGGCAGTCTGCTTCTTACAGGACCCAAACTAGCACACTCCTTCCCCGGATTTCCTTTGCCAGTTCTCCAGATCCACGGCCTCCTTGAGACCCTTGTTCTAACTGCTTGGTATTTTCACCTGCAAATTCTTTGGGAAAGTTTTTGCTCCTGATTCTCAAGTGCTTTCTACATGCTGTGTTGTGAAGCAGCTGGCCAATGACAGGCTGTTTCCCAGCTCACACTAACAGGCTCAAAGCTGGGACACATCTGCCTCCTAAACACATGGAGATTGTCCTAGGAAGATCTCTTTCTCCACAGATATGCCTCAAGCACTACACAGCATGATGGCCCCTGTGAACCACACCAGCAGTAGCTCAGGCAGCCTTTAGAAGTCATATATTATACTGTTTTCTGCTGCCAATAACAGTATCACAGGTTGGGTAAGTTATACAGAAAAAAAGTTTATTTTGACTCACAATTCTGGTCCAAGGTCAATGTGCAACATCTGTTGATAACCTTCTTACTGCCAGAGTCCATAGATGGTGCACAATAGAGGCAGGTTGTAAGCATGTGTGTGTATACATTTTCTGATCTCTCTCCCTCTTCTTATTAAGGCACTAGTGCTCAATCTTGTGGACTCCACTTTGATGACTTTATTAAATTCTAATCACCTCCCAAAGGCCCCACATCCAAACACCATAGTTAAATTTAATATCTGTCATCTTAATACCTCACAATGGATAGCAAGAATGGTCTTGAGAGCTGTGGATCTGAGACTATTTCAGCCCTAAGTAGTTGGAGAAAGATTTGTCCTGGCCCCTCCAGGCCTCCTCTGCCACAAAATGATAGTCTCCTCTCAATCTCATATGTTTAAGAGCTCCTAAAGTGGGTTGTAGAGTGTTCAAAGAGATCACAGATCAAACAAATTCTCCAAGCTCTGCCCTACAAGGTACTGAAGCCCTGAATGACCTGAAATCAAAATCAATCCCCCTTTGAATGATAGACAAAGCTCCACATGCTCCAGAAAGAAACCAGACCTTCAGTGTTCATTACTGACTAGCTTTAAATCAAACTTGCTCGTAGAGTTAGCAATAGTGAAGGTGAAGAATATAAGAAATGTGAGAGGAACTCCAGCCATACCTTATATTAATAGCAGGGCTCTATACTGTGTGTGTGTGTGTGTGCGCGCACGCGTGCACGTGTATGAGAGAGATGGGGGGGAGTGTTCTGGAAAGAAATCTCAAATCTGGAAGGAAGCTTGTAATATTGCTTCCAAGTTGGAAACTATTCCAACATTAGCATGGAAATACAATATAATTAATAAATTTCTTCTAACAGCCTCAGAAAAAGTGATTCTCTGCCTTGAGATAGCTCATCATTTCATTACCAGGTTCATATTTAAGGACCCAAAGACAGTACAAAAAAAATGGACAGAAAAATTTTCTTTTCCCTCCTCTCATGGATGATGTCAGCAAGTGGCAAGAGTGAGCTCCATGTAGGACACACTGCAGTAGCTGGACACTAGAAGTGCCAAAGACATCCAGAAGAGAGTTCACAATGCCTGGAACAAAATAATAGCTTTGGGTAGACAGCAATACTGGTGAGAAAACACATCTTTTATTCTAACAGGCTCCACTCGTTCAAGCAGCAGGACTACCCTTGTGTGAGAAAGAATGCCCTTATTTGAGGAGTCAAGACCAAATACCTTCACGGAGAGAAGAAGGTTCACCCTGTGAGCTGAGCAAATGTGACCTCAATGTCTTCACTGCATTAAAACTTCCATGTAAATCTGATGACCTCATCTCCCTGCAGCCTGTGATTAATGCTATTTATAAAATTCAGCTCATCAGATCAAAGTTAATCCCTTTCATGCTAAGCAGGTAGTACACAGTGATGGGTCACTCTGTCCATGGGTGTGAAACTAAATCAGGCTGCTGTTCTTCATAAGGGATTAGTACACTGGGATTTTACCTTAAAGCAGAGACTTAAAAGGACCTTGAGTGAAAAACTTCCCCATTTCTCCATACTCCTAACTTTTATTTCTATTTTTAAATTTTCTATTTTTAAATTTTCTTCAAGATGAAGTAAAATTCCTCCAATATCATTGACTTGCATGTTTATTTGCCACCATCATGCACCAACATTTCAGCAATACAACACACACACACACACACACACACACACACACACATACACTTGAAGATTCTATACCTTTGAAAGGACTCTACCTAAAGGTGAGTGTTGCCACTAAGCTAGTCTGCACATCATTTTAAGAGTTTGACTTCTGGGGGCAGGAGCAGTGGCTCAGTGGTTACAGCACTTGCCTGGCATGCGCAACAACCCAGGTTAAAACCCAGTCATATACACAACTGTCAGGAAAAAAAAAAGATGAAAAAATAAAGAAATAAAGTTTATTATTTCTTTCTCTCTTTCTTTCTTTCTTTCTTTCCCTCCCTCTCTCTTTTTAAAGAAAAAAAAAAAGAGTATGCCTCTGTCAACAGAATGCCTAGGCTTGAATTCCACTTCTGCCTCTTCTCAGCCATGTGACCTTGGTAAGTTACTTTAGCTCCCTGTGTCTAGGTATCCTCATCTTTAAAATAGTTAAAGTAGTATTTGACTCAAGGGTTATTGTGAAGATTAAGTAATTTAACACTTAAAGTGTTTAGAATACCCATCACCCCTTACACATCCTTCCAATCACCCCATTACATCCTGTAAACTACCATCCAGCTTGGATGGGGAAAATGCCATTCACCATGTGTACATATTAAAAGAGAAGGAAGGAAGTTCAAATATTTTCTGCCTCCCAGCACAGTCTGTTTTTGACTAGTTTCCTTAATTTTCTTTCACAGATCCCAGTGTGGTTCATATCAGGTCTCTGTAGCATGAGGCCTCTATAACATTAATACCCTTTAAGTTCATGATTCTCATGAGTATCATGTGAAATGAATGCTGATTTGAGAAGCCTAATTTCCCAGTGTATAAATGAGGTCATATTAACAGAAATAGCTCAAATTTTGCTGGATTATGGTTCTACTTGTCCTCAATATCTCCAGCCCCTCACAGTATCTCCTCCCACCACTGAGGTTCAGTCACAAGTGCTCAGGGTGAATCTGTCCCTCTGGATATTGATCCTACATTGCAGGGTTCTTCCAGATATCACTATTATGTGCCTCAGTGTTCTGCCCGTGCCCTGGGCTTACACAACTGCAGCTTCCCAACTGGGCCTTAGGTAGGCCCCACATGTTTTAAAAAGCTTTAGTTTTATTCACAGGGCTCATGCTTCAACACAATTCAGACATGACTCTAAGGAGGAGTTCAGGCCAGAACTTAAATGCAAAAGACAGGCACAATGCCATTGCACAATTGTCTCTCCTCTGCAATGACTGACTCATGTTTTCCTGTGGAGTCCCTCAGTTCTTATGCTAATGGCTGGCTGGCATGGAATGGAGTTCCAGCTTTGTGCCTGTGAACTAACTCTGACTTAAGCCAGAATCCTTCCCCTGAAGGAGTAAGAATCAGTGACCACACAGTGGACCATAAATACAATAGGCTTTTTTTTTCCCCTCAGTGAAAATTGTAGTGAATTTTAAGTGCATGAGAGTTAACTAAAGACTATAGCACTTTACAGAAATTCTATTCAAAGCTTTTGGCTCAACAAATCCTTTCTTACACCTTATTATGAAACCATCCCATTCCCTCTGCTAGAAAGAACTAAGCAACGCTTGAAACTTGCTGCCCATCGGACAAATGGATAACAATGTCCAGTCATTTTCATATTCTTCCTAATAAATGAGATACAAAATGAGTTCAGAGGCAGATAAATGCCAGGAGGAGATTCTGGGTTTTTTGGTTTTTTTTTTTTTTTTTTTGGGTTGTTGTTGTTGTTGTTGTTTTTAACCAACAGGCTTTTCAGATATAATAGCCTGGAGTCTTTCTCATTGCCTCTAACAGATGGGACACAATATCCACCCATGAGCCATTACGGTCTTTGGTTGTTTTTTTTCCTATGGTTCAGCTGGAACACATTCAGAAAAATAATAAACAGTTCTGTAGCAGGTTTGCATTATAATTTTGGAGAGTAATACAGATTTTTTTTTTCTATTTCACACTGCACTGAAAACTAAGCCACTCTTTAGTTTTATTTGGACTTCACTGGAAGGATGCAACTTGGCAAAATACAATGACATTGGGCTACAAATGGTGTGTAAAAACGTCAATGGTCCCACATGGGAGTCAGTACATCTACCATTCGAACTAGATTGTATTGGCTATGCTGGCAGTGATATGGGAGCCTGTATGCATTTACCACTGAAAGGCTTTTCATACTGCGACAATCAGATCCCCTGGTGCTCAGACATTGCATTCATTTTCTAACTCATTCATCATGTGAACGAAATGAGGGAATAATGTGATCTGCTCCTCATAGTTATCTGTCATTTAGCGAGGACACTACGTTCAAATTTTTTGGATGAAAAAAGAAAGATAAATAAGAGGCTTATCAGTCCTAGCATCTGACAATCATGAGCCCAAATGTCACTCAGAAACCATATCACAATACACAAGTTCTTGAGAAAAAGGAAAAATGGATCTATCAGAGGCAACTCCACAAAGGTACATCTTCAAAACTCTTATTTTTACCTCTTTCTGGTTAAACTTGTTAGCTAAATTCAAATGTTCTCAACTAAATTAGGATAAAATTTCAGATCCTTGGACTCTATAAATCCACTTCTAAGATTTATTCTGAAAAAAAATTGGAAATGTGCATAAATACAAATTATTCAAGTACGTTCATTGCTGTGCTGTGATATCTAAAATATGGAAAAAATGGATAAGCTAAATTTCTAGGAAGTATAGAGCTTAAATTATAATGTAGCACCCATTATAACCAGTGCTTATGGAGATCATTTGAATATATGAAGAAATATTCAACTGCATCAACTGAAAAAACAGATTAAAAATAATAGGCATCCTCTATCACCAATTATGTAATAAAAATACTAGTAATTAGTCTCTCAAAGCACTGGAATTTTAGATAATGATTTCTTTCTTTTCTGTATTCTTATATATTTTAATATTTCAGCAATAAATACATGTAAAAAGTTATAAAAATGACATTTTTAATAATTCAAGAGTGACAATAGCTTTTATGATAATGTTAATTTTGTTTCTTTAATATACAAGAAAATAATCAAGCAGCCTTAGACTAGAGGAAATTACCAGCATTTGGGAAAGCCGAGTTCTTCCACAAAATAACTGAGGGAAAATGGAAGGAGAATCTAAGGAATGTTTATTTACTGACATATTCTCTGCTTTAATTTCTTTTCAACTGGAACATACTGTCTTCCCCCAAACCCTCACTCCAATGGCAAATGCCAACACAGTACTTCTCTGTGTAGTTTGCCATACACGAAATGTTCATTCAGTGGTTCATTTATTTTTTCTACTTCCTATTACTTGAATAGTTTATATTTATGCACATTTCCATTTTTTTCAGAATAAATTCTTTAAAGTGTATTTACAGAGTAAAAAGATTTCAATGATAGTGGCAAACAAGACATACTCCTTTCTGCCTTTGGGGGATTTAGCTTTCCTTTTAATTCTTGTAATCATCCCATGAGAAAAAATAGCTTATTCCTATTTACAGGTTAGTGAACTGAGGCTCGGAGAGCTTATGCTACTTGCCATAGCTGCAAGAGCCAGTGCTCAACCTAGATCCTCTCATTTTCTAAAACCAAGAGTTTCTTGATGACCGCATAAATTTGCACATTTTTTATACAGTGAAACCAACTTTTTCAAGTGAAATTGTATTTATTGAACTTCACCAATTCTGATGATCATTTTTTCATACTTTAACTTGTCTGAAAATAAAAAGCATGATATAATTGCTTTGGCCAAGAAGTAGTTAGAGATGAAACTCTGGTAGCACAGCTTGCACATTTTCATCCATTATTGCAAAACCTATATGGGTGGTGTGCAAGAAAATGCTAGAGACACTAGTGGAAAGCTCTTTCAAGAAGTACTGCCTTACCAATACTCTCAAAGACATGGAGGGCAATATTATCTGGAAAACACAGACACTAGAGATTCTGACTACCGATATAAAGAAGTTTGGGGGAAATCTTGAAACAATTCATATTGTTTTATATATCTAAATAATATCAAAAGAATTCTTTCGTTAAATATAAAATTTCAAAATCCAAGTGATAGGAAAATCCTAAGTTATGAGATGCTCTACTTCTTTTCTTAGTGATAGAATAAAAATGGTGCATCTTACACTTGTTGGAATCTCAGATTCTACACAACATATCACCCCAAACCCTTGGGTTCTATTAAAAAGGTGGAATTCATGGGCTGGAGCATTGGCTCAGCAGTTACCACACTTGCTTGGCATGCACAAGTATGTGTGTTCAAACCTCCAGCACCACATACGTAACAAAGTGTTGGAGCAACAAATGCCACATGAAAAACTAAATAAAATTTGATTCTCTCTCTCTCTCTCTCTCTCTCTCTCACTGTCCCTCTCTCTAAAAAAAAAAATTTAAAAAGTAGTGTAATTCTGGACACCACATCTATCTTCAACTGGAATAGCTCTTCAAGTGACTTGGCCCCTCTCCTCCTTCTCAAAGAGCAAAGACTAGCACCATTAGGGCCTCGTTGCACATTTGTCATCGGAACCGTATTTTAGAAATCCCTAAGACTTATAAAACACTTGACATTTCATAGATCACAAATTCTTGATATTCAGACTTCCTAAGTTCATTCCAAACTAGGTCTAAATAAGATGGGGATGGGGTAAAACGTACACACATCAAAGGCACAGATGTAGAATCAGACTCCTTTGCTTTCTATCTTATTGGTAAAAAGACCCTGGATTAATTACCTAAACTGTCTGTGCCTCTGTTCCCCATCCATAAATAATAGCAGCACTAGTCTCATAGGATTTGGCAGAATAAAAGAAAATCCATGCCAAATATCAAGTATTATTTAAGCCTTCAACAAACGTTCCCTATTTTTATGGGGGGAGTGGATAGTGCTAAAATTATAGATTTACTTTTGAGACTTTGACTCCAATCCTCCAACAAAATGTGATCTACAATCCACTATCATCAGTGACAGATTATTTATTGAGCACTTTTTCTGTAGAAGACACCTTCTAGGAGTTTATCATCTACTGATGGGATGAGATATAGACAGTAGAAAAATAACTACAATACAAGATAGTAAATTAAGTGTTGTGGAAAATAGTACTTTGTATTTCTAGAAGACAGGGAATTGCTATTATCGGGAATCACCAGGAACGCTTCCCAGAGAGAGCAGGATTTGGGACTTTAGACACTACTCTGAAAAATAAATAAGGAGTCATTAGAGTTTGGGAGCACGAGTGACCTACTTAAAGTCATGTTTTAGTGAACATTCTTTGCAGGACAACAGGAATACAGATCAGCTCCTCTTTGGAGGAGAGCAAGTGAGAGAGGTGACATTTTCCTGAGGACTTGTCAAGTATATTTAACAATAGGTCAGCTCAGAAGGGAAGTAAGATCTTCAACAAAGAGGATTAAAATGTTGTTAAAGGAGTAGGTGAGGTAAGAGGAAATGTTATCCAGAATAAGACTACTGAACTCACATTGCCACAACAAAAAAGGGATTTAAATTAGGGTTACTGGTGGAGAGTTAAAGGTTGAACAGATTAGAAAAACACAGGCTGGGGAACAATTTGCTAAATTCAAAATACACTATTTGAGGTTAAGTCAATGACTATGACAAACATGAGTAATTAATTTATGACTTCAGCCTAGGGGGCATTAAAAATCAATTTATATGAAGCACAATGATAATAATGAGATTTAAGAAAGCTGCCATGGCCATTTGCTCCATGGGTACCAAAGACCCTGAAAAATGAAACCTCTTGATGAAGGATGCATTTGTCATGGAGTGGGAGAGAAATGGTTCCAGGAACTTGCCTTGACTTTTATTATCTCTCTCATAAAACTGTTATAGGATTATTAATATTGATGTTTGTTCAGGGATTTTACAACACCATTTCATGAAAGTGGCTAAAAACCTGTATTCTATGAAGCACACAAAGCTGTTTGCCTAACCCTGAATGCACAGCCAGAGTTAACTGGTTATGATTTGGGGCACTTTGGATTAGTTACTTTCCCGGTGTCCAGTCACAATAGTTCATGGAAACAACCAGACACAAGTGTTTTCAGCCACCTGTTTCCTGAGATAGTCTACTTGGACATTCGTTTTACAAATCAAATTGGTTATTAAAAACTTACACATGAGGGTTTTATTGAGCCCATTAAACAACTTAAATTATAGAGTTGAGGTTTCCAAAATATGTTTGTTAAACACTTTATTGGAGAGAGAAAAATTAGGTTACACATGGATGGGAATCATTTCAGTTTCCTCTTAAAGCCTCTGAAAATCCTCACTGACACCGTTGACTCCCTTACATCCTGTCTCCATATTTCTAGCTCAGAACACATCTGTTGTCATTTTCCTCGTATTAGTGTTTCTACATTTAGGGTCAGCATGTTTCCCAACAGGAGTGTAAGAGAAATGGCATTTCTGGAGAAGATGGCTAACCAGAAATATTTAACTTGGGCAGCTCCCACCTGAACTTGAAGCCAACCACACAAGTTACAGAAGCCAGCTTGGAGATGAGAATAACCTACACCCCCAACTTGCGGGCAGAGACAGGCCAAGGTAAAGATGGCTTCATAGTTTAGGAGGGAAAACCCCTGGGATCCCAGAAAACAGATGCTGAGAATAATCTCACACATTTACCATAGTGACGTTCTGCCAACTTGGAGAGACTATCCCCAGGCAGAAAGAAACCTGAGGAAGACTGGTCCCCAGCCAAAAGAGAGAGCTTCATAACTGAACAATAGGATATGGTCCAGAAGCTGGAAGTCACATGAAACAAAGAAACCTTAGGTCACAGTGAGACGGATTAGGAGAGACAGTGAAATGGCTAAGTAGTCAGGATAAAGGGCCCCATCCAACAGCTAGCCAGTAGAGGCAGAGTGTGATTGACAGGGCATACTCAGGGCCTTCAAATGCAAAAAGACCATGAGGCTCACTTGTGGGAGCAGTTCCTTTGTCCCAACTAAGAGATGGGGGTGGACACAGGTGGGAAGTAGGAGGTATTCGTCACCTTTTTTTTTAACATAGATTTTAACCAGTGGTGCTCTTGACCAGTTTCAATGCCTGTTTTACATAGATTTTAACCAATGGAGTTGATGCATTTCTCAACACCTGCTTTGCATGAATGTTAATTATGGTCATAACCAAAATCAATAGAAACCCACTGCCTAACATACTGAGGCAGTATCCTGCTTCCAGGTGCCCCTCTGCCTTGCGGAGACTCTGCTCTTTTTTTTTTTTTTTTTT
>PVKS010009665.1:0-63106 GCA_004027875.1 Aplodontia rufa
TCCTCATTGCACCGCCCCAAGCCTGAAGTCGAACCACTACCATACTCGTTAGGGGCACAGGCCTCTAGCCGGTTTTTATGTTTTCTGGTACTGAGGACCGGTGATGCCTGCTGGAGGACACAGGCAGGGGCCCTGGATCCTTAGGCCTCTGGGTTGATGGCTGAGCAGGCAGCTCTTCCGTGATGGCCGTGCGTGTCATTTGGAAACACGTGGGCCAACTTTTGGGGATTTAAGGGAAATCTGTTCCAGGCTACTGTTTTAGCTGCAGCACGTGGTTACACATGCTTAACCTTACATTACCAGATGAGGAGCCAGAACACCATAACAACACCTGACTTCCACATCTCGGTTTATTAGTCATTATATCATTCTCCAAAGTTAATATAATTGGGAGTTCTATTTTTGATTACCTTTATGACTGTGCACCATAGGAGATGAAGTAAGACATCGATCCTCGCTGTGGGGGAGTTACATGGTAGACGGAAAGTGAAGGAGCGCTAATGAGCATATCTCTTTCTTCCTAAGAAAGAGAATTCCTTCGCCTTGAAGGACAATGTGATGCGAGGAAAACTTGGGTCTGGATTTCAGCTTTGTTGTTGATTGCGTGAAGGAGTCATCTGAATCAATTTCCTTTCTCAAAAAATGAGGTCATACGTGGTAAGAACTCAGTAGGTGCTCAATAAATGGCAGCTGTTGATGCATGAAGTTCTTTGGAGGATGTAAAATGAGATCTATTTTCTCCTGATGTAGGCCTATCCTCTATTTTTATGATAATAAAAAGTGCACCCAGTGAATGACTGGGACTTATTCAGAACACACCCTGGGTGAGGTTCTGTGCCTGCTACTATGACATCTTAGGGCAGTTTTTGCCCACAAAGAGCTTAGATCCAAGAGCAGCTTTTGTTCACCAGGAATCTAAATCCAAAAGGAGTAGTAAGACTCATGCAGAAAGAACTGGTAGAGTGGGATGCAAGGATATGGAGAAAGTGGAACCATTGTACATTGCTGGTGGGAATGTAAAAAGATGGAGCCACTTTGGAAAACAATTTGGCAGTTCCTGGAAAAATAGATATAGACTTAACCATATGACTCAGCAATTCCTGTTCTGGGTATATAGCCAAGAGAAATGAACCCATATATGCACACAAAAAATGTGTACACAGAAGTTTATAGCATCATTATTCCAACAGCCCAAATGTTTCTCAGCTGATGAACGGGTTCACCCGGAGTATAGCCCTACAATGAAATACTATTCAGCCATAAAAAGGAGTGAAGTGCCCATGCTTGCTACCACAGGAATGGACCTTGGAACCATGCTAAGCGAAAGAAACCAGTCACAAAAGTTCACATGTTATTTCATTTATATGAATAAGCAAATTCAGAGAGACCGTGCAGGTTAGCAGTTTGGAGGGAGGGAAGGAATGACTGCAAATGGGGAAGGTGAACGCTTTAGGATGTTGAAAATCTTCTAAAACTGATTGTGGTGATGTTTGCACAGCTCCTTGGATATACCAAAAAAAAAAATTATTGAACTGTACTTTTATGGTTTGCAAATTATTTCTCAGTAAAACTGGTATTTTTTAAAGAGGAGAATGTGACAAATGCCAAGTGGGATCAGATGAAATGTAGCAGAGTGGATGACATCGCAGAGTTGAAAACTCTCCGTAAGCTCCAGCCAGACATTCTGAAAGGGTGGCAAAGGGGATGAGGCACCAGTTTTGGAAAAACAAGGCCCAGCCAAGCCGTTGCTGGGTGGGTCTGTGCTTGCTTTTGTCCTCAGGACAGTATACTCTCTCATCGCTGGCTTACTGTAAGCCCCTTAGGGCACGCAGAGTGGGCCTGATGGACAAAGCACAAAAGGGGAAAGAAAGCACCAGCTAACAGAAACCCAAAGTGTAGCAGACCAACTGGTCACAGATGGCTCCCCATGCGCTAAGGCAGGAGCCAGTGGGTGTAATCTCAGGCAACAGGCACAATCTACTTGTGTACGGTCGACTTTGGAATGCAGCAGGTCATTGCTGGGTTACAGACCAAGTGGATTTCCATTGCTGTCTCCTCACCCTCCCCAGGCAGCTAAAAAGGTGACACTTCTTATCTCACCAACCAGATTAATTACTCCAATAATAATAGCAGTTTCTTCTGTAACTCTTGGTTACTGGGTGTGCACAAGAAGTAGCTCACAGCCCGCATGCGTGTGTGCACACACGTGTAGGTGCTAGTTCTCAGAATCAAGGCGCAGTGAGTTCAAGTGACCTTCCCACAAGCAAGCAGGCAGCAGAACCTGGTGCACTCAAATTCCCACGCTCTCTCTGCCTTTAGTGCTATAGCAAACGGAAGAGGAGGAAGGAGCCAAAGAAACATGACAAAGAGGAGAGAAGAGGGAAAATAAGGCAGAGGAAAGAGAGAGGGGGATTGAGAGCAGCAGGTAAGAGATGCTTGGAATTCAAAGTGGGGAGCAAGGCTGTCCAGGAACACCCTAGATACCAGGGCCGGTGCTGGCATGACACTTGGGAGATAGAGAGCTCTCAAAATATCAGGGCCCAGTGAGAGAAAATTCTCCATCAACATGGTTAGCATCATGCCTGCCACAGCTGGGTACCCAGGATTCTTCCCCTAGGAAGTGACATATTAAGTAATAAAATGTCCAATTTCTCTTTCTGCTGTAACTGTCACCTTCGTCGAGCCTTTTAAGTTGAAGAAAGGTTGTATCTTATGCTTTCACTAACAATACCAATGGGTGGTCGCTCCCAAGGAGGAGACAACAGAGAATGTGAGCTCTCACTGCACAGGTGAAAGCAAAGCAAATGTGCTCCTTGAATACAGTTGCAGAGGTTTCCAGGGCAGAAATCAGCTGCCCCCAACCTTCTAAGAGGCTGCACCTCCACTAATCACCAGCTGCTGCAGTAGAAGCTCAGGTCTATCCTCCCTGCTTCCAGCACCTAACTGGACAGCTTCCTTTCTCATTGGCTTAAAGGAGACGATTTGATCCAGATTTTTCTGGGCATCTAACCCAGAAAGGAAAGGAGCCCAAAGAGGTAAAGAATGTTTCCCATTTTTATTTCCAAATGGGGGAGGGACACAAATTTTAATTAATATACCTACCACCCTATGCCCGTTTCCTCCTTATAGTCCCTTCAAGTCAGCCATTGCAGTAACTGACTATAAAAGGAGGGAAGGCGCTCAGAAAGCCATGTTTGGTTAGGATTCTTAGCACCTGCCTCTTCCATCCATTGCAGTTATGCAAACGTGCCTGGATGTGCCTGGATGTGCCTGTGAGGGACAAACCAGCCTATTCATTCCCCAGGTGGGAAGGTTTCCTCTACTTTCAATTGCTTCCTGTTTTGTCCTGGAAATTGAAGGGAGCCGTGTGCAGTAGGCATTTGCTGAATGCCTAATAAATAAGCCAAAGGTATTTGTACACATTCTGAGAAATTATAGACATCTAACATTTTTATTTAGATACAAGGTAGATTGCTGACTTTTTGAGCATCTGCTTTTACCAGGAATGAACTGTTTCAAAACCTGATCAAATAGACCCTTTAACTAGCTTAATTAGTAACTTCCTAGAAAATGAATGAAAGTATCATGCTATTTTGTTGTTCTTGTTTTGATTTGTTTTGTTTTAGAGAAAGGAACTTCTTTCCCCTACTCAAAGTGAATTTATATATACATTAGGAAGTGAACCCAGGGGCATTTAGCCACCTAGCCACATCCCAAGTCCCTGCCGTCTGTTTTTAAACTTTGAGACAGGGTCTCCTCGCTAAGTTGCTGAGGCTGGCTTTGAACTTGAGATCCCCCTGCCTCCGGCTTCCGAGCTGCTGGGATTATTGTCATGCACCACCACGCACAGCTCTGACGAGGCATTCAGCAAATGCCTACTGCACGCTGCTCCCTTCAAATTCGTTCTTTTTTTTTTTTTTTTAAGAGAGAGGGAACAGTGAGAGAGAGAGAAAGAAACAATTTTTATTTAGTTTTTCACATGGCTTTTGTTTCTCCGAGACACTGTTGTGTACATGGTGCTGGGGTTTGAACTCATGTACTTGCACATGCTGGGCAAGCGCCGTAACCGCCAAGCCACCGCTCCAGCCCCAAATTCATTCTTAAAACCCATTCTTGAGAAAAAACAGGCCAACATCAGTCCTGTTTCATTTGATGGTCTTCTGACGCTTTCTAATTCAGAAAAATAATTATAAATTAGTGTTTAGGAAAAATCCTAGAATTTGGTTACTTGCCTTTCCAAGTTTGGAAAGGAAATTTCCTAACTTGGCTCTTTTCTAAGTTCTCTTTTTAGAGTTGACACTCCTGATTTTTATATGAGTTAGGATCCTCTCGCTGTGAGAGTCAGAACCTCTGAAGCCATATTGAACAGGAAAGAATTTAAATTAAGGACGTTCTCATAGAAGCTGAAGGTTAGAGAGTTCAGAAGGTTCTAGAAGCCAGATCTCTGCTCTCCGGAAGCCAGGCTGACTTTAGGGGCTGTTTGAGACCACTGGAAGTAACAGATGGGCTCCTGAGCACGTAGGAGTCAGCTGAAGTCAGCAGCCAGGCATTTCCAGTGACACTACTCTCATTGTCAACATGCTGTCCCTTGTTCCTGGCTAAACCAGCACTCCTATAGCAGTGCCACACATCTGTGCAGCTGCAGAAGCCAGACAGACCTGGCCGAAACTCCAGTTCTCTCCCCTGTTAGCTCTCTGGCTGAGGAAGGCACATGAGCTCTTGGTGTGTCCAAGTTTGAACAGATGACCTAAGTGGCCTCCTAGGGACTCACAGCAGTGTCCAGCCGGTGCCTGCCACAGAGAAGGGGCTCTAAGTGGGAGGATTAGAATTCTCTTAGTGCCCATCTTCCATTTGGTGACTCCCTTGTCTTCCGCTGTCTTTTAACAACATGATAAACACGTGGTATTCCTAGGTAGTAAATATCAGGACAGAGTCTGGGTCCAGACCAGTTAGCTGTCTGGCTTGCTGTGGGCTCTTCTCTGTCATGAGTTGGATGGTGCATTAGTGATTCGCCCCACTCCATCCGCAGCCTGTTGACCATCTGTCCTTGGAAGCCGTGTATGTTGGGCTAACCTGTCCTGAGGTCTGTCCAGTATCATTGTCCTTATTCCAACAGGAGGGATTTCCTTTAAAGGAAAGGGCACCTTTGGTACCTCTCCTGGTCCCTTTCCTCGGGGAATGGTTTTAGC
The DNA here is from genome assembly GCA_004027875.1 of Aplodontia rufa. Lineage (NCBI taxonomy): Eukaryota > Metazoa > Chordata > Mammalia > Rodentia > Aplodontiidae > Aplodontia > Aplodontia rufa. The sequence continues at coordinate 5,190 of PVKS010009665.1, forward strand.
TGCAGTGATGGGTTCCTTCTTTAATTTACCCAGTGGTTAGGGAGCTGCCTCTTAGTCACCTGTTAGGCCTCACAGTGCCTGGTGTGTGATAATGAAGACCAATGCTTCTTTTTATTTAAAGAATTTTTTTTAAGTGAGAGAGACAGAGAAAGAAACAACTTTTATTTAGTTTTTCACATGGCTTCAGTTGCTCCAACACTTAGTTGTGTACGTGGTGCTGGGGTTTGAACCCGGGTCCTCATGCTTGCCAGGCAAGCGCTGAAACCGCTGAGCCACCGCTCCAGCCCCAAGACCAATGCTTCTATACCCACCAGGAGAAGGGCTAAAGTGACAACACTAAGCCAGCATGTTTTGCTCAAGCCTGGCCTCACCCTGACTTGGCCGAAGGAGACTCCCAGACTCAATGGGATGTGCACTGTACTGGGTTGTCCAATATAATAGACACAAAGCAGACAAAAATCCCTGCCTTCATGAAGGTGGTGGCAGCGGAGAAATGGACAACAAGTAAAAGAAGTAAATAGAACATGCAGATAGATGTGGGTGAAGGGTGTGGTCACAAATGCCAAGAAGCAAAAAATAAGACAAGGGATTTTGGGACAGGAAATGGGGAATGGGGAAGATTTCAGCTGGTTCAACCGGAGAAGATGGCAAGAAAATAACTGAATGCCATGATCGTTTCTGGAAAAGAGCATTCCAGACAGAGGAGAGGTACAAAGGCCCCGGGCAGCAGTGGAGGCTCGACTGATGGGTGGGTGCAGCGGGTGCGGTGCGGTCCTCCTAGGGCTGGCGGTGAGCTGTGTGGATGTCAGGGAGGTGGCAGATCAGATTGGCTAGGCTTTCTAGGGCACAGGGAGGACTGTAGGGTTCACCATCATGGAGACAGGGAGCCAGTGAAGGGTGGAGCAGAAAGTCCTAACGTAATTGCGCTTACTCATGACTATCAGTAGGACTTGCTCGGGAACTGAGTGTCCTGGACATTGTGTGGGGTCAAGGGTGGAAGCAAGGGAGCAGACAGGAGTCCATGGCAATAACCTAGGCCAGGAATGCTGGGACTGGACTGGGAAGAAGACATGGAGTGGGGAAAACGTGGAAAAATTCTACATCCTGAAGGATCAGCAGGTGGGGTTTCATTAGCGTATTGGCAGAAAACGAATTGCTTCATTCAGGGTTACTGTCATTTGGAACTTAATTATTTTTGTACCAGGTACTGAACCCAGGGACACTTTATCACAGAGTCACATCCCTGGCCCTTTTTATTTTTTATTTTGAGACAAGGTCTTGCTAGTTTCTCAGGGCCTTGCTAAGTTGCTGAGGCTGGCTTTGAACTTGTAATCCTCCTGCCTCAGCCGCCCAAGCCCCTGGGATTACAGCTATGTGCCACCATTCCTGGCTTGGATCTTGAATGTCCTCCAAAGATCCTGGAGTTAAAGGTTTGGCCCCAGGGTGGTGGTGCTGATTGCTGATGAAACCTTTGAGAAGTGGGGTCTAAGTGAAGGCCCATAGGTCATTGGGGTACATGACCTCATGGGGGATGGCAGGGTCCCCATGACCTTCCTCTTTCTGTTTTGCTCCCTGATGTGAGTGGCTTTGTGCCACGTATGTCCACCATGGTGTGCTGCCTCACTTCAGGTCCAAGGTAACGGGACCCGTTAATATGGAATGGAACCCCAAAACTGTGGACCAAAACAAACCTTTTTCCTTTATAAGTTAGTAATCTCAGATATTTTATTACAGTAATAGAAAACTGACTAGCACAGAGGTTACAATGATGAAAATCTACGACCTATATTTCTGAAGATAAGATGTCTAATATGGTTGAGTGGAACTATGATCTTCCTGCAGACTGTTTTCCCTGAACAATTTTTTCCTGCTCCTGCCTTCCCCCAGCTTCAAGAGGCTGTGGCATGGCTTGGTTCATAGCCATATATCACTTCATGACTCTCTGCTTCTATCACCATACCTCCTATGCCTTCCTGACCCCCCACTCTTTCTCTCATACTGACCACTGAACCCATAGGTGCTCTACCACTGAGTTACATCCCAGCCCTTTTAAATTTTTTTAGAGACAGAGTCTAGGTTGCTGAGGCTGGCTTTGAACTTGCGATCCTCCTGCCTCAGCCTCCTGAGTTGCTGGTTGCTGGGATTATAGGCGTGCCTCACTGAACTTGGTTTCCACTGTTATTCTTGTGGTTATATAGGACTTATCTGGATTGATAGAACCATCTGTCATCTCCAGGTCCTCAGTATAACCCCATCTGCGAAGTCCCTCTTGCCATATGTGAAAGGTAACATATTCATGGGTTCCAGAGATTAGGAAATGGACATCTTGGGGGTCCATTACTCTACCTGCCAACTTACAGAAAAAGGCTCCAGGGCTTTGGCCTCACCTAGACAAGGCAGGCTTCAAGAGGAGCCAGGGAAGCAGATATCTGGAGCTCACTTTGGGGTAATTTTGAGAACCTGTTTAGGCATCAAAGTGGAGTCGTCCAGGAGCCAGTTGCCTGGAGTCTGGAGTTCAGGAGGGAAGGCTGGAGTTCTGCATTCAGGAGATTCAGCTTGGGATGGTACTTGAGGCCACCAGGCCATAGAGATCCTCTTTGAAGTGAGTGTAGTTACAGAGAAGAAGAGTGAGGCCTGAGACGGGGCCCAGCCATCAGCCATCAGTCAGCAGCGATGCCTGGGGAGGGTGTCAAGAGGCCAGGCAGACGGGGCATCCTGGGAATCAAGGCCAGAATGGGTTTCCCAGAAGAAGAAGGTCTTCCATGTTCGCGGCTGCAAGGACAGCTTTAGGAGGACGGAAACCGAGTTTAGATTTCCAAGTTCGGAAGTCATTATTGACCTTAACAGGAGAGATGCTGGAGAAATGTGTGTGTGTGTGTAGGGGAGGAGGGAGGCAAAGCCCAACTGGGAGAAGAAAGAACCAGACAATGAATTTAAGCAACTCTTCCAAGCTGGGGTACAGAGGTGTGGAAGAAGTGGAGCTAAGGAGGGGTTTTGTGTACAGATGGAAGAAGGAACTCCAGGTCTCGCTAGGCACACAGATGTGGAATGGGTATATTACATGTGTAGAACATAAATTTATGTGTCTAATCTATAAAGATATGCATATTATAGGTGATGGTATGAATATAATTAAGTATATGGATACATTAACAGACATGAACAAGTGTATTCATAATCTAACATACAGCACATACTTAAATCTATAGTCTGTAGCATATACATTATGGTATATGTTCATACATCATAAGAGAATATGGAAATACGTATGAATAAAATACATGAAAACATCATTAAATTGTGTACATTAAATGATATATGATCAAAACCACATTTATTACAAATTATCTGTCTCCCCCACTCTATCAATCATATGTGCAATACCTATTCTAAAACATACACTAACACAGGAATTTTAAAGGAATAAAGGAAGGGAAATACACAGAAACTTAAATGTTTTTTTTGCAATATTTTCCTCTTCCTGTCTAGAATGAAAGGAAGTTCCATGAAGTCAGGATTTTTATCCTGGCCACACTCCGTCCAGCCTGCAATGTTCTGGGCATAAAGAGTACCTCAAAAATATTTATTAAATGATTAATAAAAAATATACTTTATGTATCAAGAAAAAAAAAATTGTTCATTTTGGGGCTGGAGTGGTTGCTCAGTGGTTGGAGCACTTGCCTGGCAGAATCAAGAACCCAAGTTCGAACCTCAGCACCATGTACACAGCTAAGTGTGGGAGAAACAAAGCCCAGATGAAAAAAAAAATTAAATTGACTCTGTCTTTCTCTCCCTCTGTTTCTTTTTTTCTTTCTTTCTTTCTTTTTTATTTTTGAGCAACCTTACAAGATTTTAACAAAATAATATAAAATGTGTATAAAATGTGTATATATTCTGGATATTGCAATTATCCCCAGGAGTGCCCCCCCCAATCCCTCTGTTTCTTTAAAAAAAAAAAAAAAAATCATTTTCTCAAAAGTCCTGCTTCTCCGGAGCTGGAGCGGTGGCTTGGCGGTTACGGCGCTTGCCCAGCATGCTCAAGTACAAGGGTTCAAACCCCAGTACCCACATGCTCAGCTAAGTGTCAGAACAATGAAAGCCATGTGAAAAACTCAATAAAAATAATTGATTCTCTCTCACTCACTGTCCTTCTCTCTAAAAAAAAAAAAATTCTCTTTCTATTACCTATTAACGGGGTATGAGACTGTGGTTAAACACACTTTGTCCTTTTGGAAAACTGTGGCGTACCACATGTGGCATGGAGTGCTGTGCTTCCTAAATCATTTTTCAGTCCCATTCACCAAGGGTGTAGAGGCTCATTCTCACTGTTGTTAAGAGGTTGGTAAATTCCCACACTTCCCCATGTCAATGCACTGTTCTAGAAAATCAAACTAATTGAAAGTTACTCATTCCTACAAGTTTCACAAGTGGGTTTTAAAACCCACAGAGCCCCCTGGAAGCTTTTTAACAGCTTAGACAATTCTGTTTCCAATTTTTTTTTTCTCTTTTTAAGAAAGAGAGGACAGTGAGTGAGAGAGAGAAAGAAGCAATTTTCATGTAGTTTTTCATGTGACTTGCATTCCTCAGACACTTTGTTGTGTACGTGGTGCTGGGGTTTGAACTCATGTACTCGGTTATGCCAGGCAAGCGCCGCACCCATGGAACCATCGCTCCAGCCCATTTCTGAGTTTTGAAGTGAGAGAAATGAGATCTTTTACAGATGTCACACATTGTTTTGTTGTTGTTGTTGTTTTGGCAATAGAATTGCTTAAGGACAGAAACCTTTCTAAACTTTTGTTTTTGAAACGTTCTTACCCTAGCACAGTTTCCTGGCCAAAAGTGGTTACTTTCTCACTCATTGTTAAATGTCACCTTGACCTTGAAGGGGCAGGTGAAGTTCGCTTATTTATTTTAAACTACTGCCTGTGTCCCCCATGCTCACAACCTGGCTAGCGGGTGCTCATATCCGGAATGATGAGGGCCAGGTCTGTCTCACTCTGTCTGTCTCTCCTTGTTTTGCTAGAGATGTCTTCATTCCGCCCTGTGGCAGGCATCTTCAGAAAGCACTTGGCCATTTCTGCGAGAACGAGCTTGGTTAAAAGCTAGATGGGGTAACCCACAAATCCTTTCCATGGGAACTTGGGATCTTCAATACTGGTAGATTTCGGAAGCGGAGCAGGTGTGTGCAGCTGTGTCAAGTCATGCCATCTGGAGCTCCAGATGTCCCACCAGGGGCCTTCTGAAATGCCATGACACCTGTGTGTCAGGCTCCTGCAACAAGAGTGGGGGCCAGGACCAGCTCCCACGACACAGCAGCACAACCTAACTTCTTTCTTTAAAAGACAAGATCCAGGGGCTGGAGCGGTGGCTTGGGGTTACGGCGCTTGCCTGGCATGTGCGAGTACACAGGTTCAAACCCCAGCACCATGTACGCAACGAAGTCTTGGAGCAACGGAAGCAACGTTAAAAAATACATAAGAATTGTTTCTCTCTCTTTTCTCTCTCTCTCTCACTGTCCCTCTCTCTTTAAAAAAAAAGAAAAAAAGACAAGATCCAGTGTGCTCATGTTTCATTCATCCTGGTGGGTGGAAGTCATCACCTCCCACCACGAAAACTTGACCCGAAAGGGCAAATACACAGGAAATAGGCAAAACTCTGCCAAAGACAGCCATTTCCACCCCCACTGTCTCACTCTGATCCCAGACTCCACCTTCTGGCAGTGGAGATTTACTGGGTTTTACCTGAGTGAGAAGCTCGGGCTAGTTCCTCCCAAAATCCCAAATGAAGGCCACCAGGCTTCCCATCAAACTTGCTTGCTGTGCTCGGCTCTGCTCTAAAATGTACCTGCCAGCTCCTCAGTCCCCAGGGAAGAATCCCAGGGTTCACCATTCTGGACTGAGGGGGGCCAGTTCTTGGTCACTTGTCTGACGAATGCTTTGTCTGGTCTCCTTGCTTAGGGCCACATAATTTCCTATAAGGATCTCCTAGCCTGCTTCTTGGCTGAGTCCTTACTCCAGTTCCCTGCAATCCTGTCTCTTTATGTGACAAGACGGTGTACTCCGGACCCTCTCAGGAACCTCCCGGGGAGCAGAGCCCAGGACTTAGAACCTCCCCACCCCTTCTTGAAAGATCACCAGAATGTGTCCAAGGACTCGGTGTCCACTTCCGGATGACCAAGTTCCCTAACAAAGTCGCAGTCCGCTAGGTGCTACCCTCTGTTGCTCTCCTTAGATCTAATGCTCACACTTGCTGACAGCACTTCATTGTCCTTCCCCTACACTGTGGGCTCCTGGGAACAGAACTCTGGGGTGTCCTTGTGCCCAGCTTGAGGCCAGGCACTTAGCTATCATCTGACATTGGGATCTGTGCACCACCTGAGGGCACGCACTCTCCCATAATTATAGTCACACACCACTTAATGACAAGGACGTGGTCAGGGAGTATGTCATTATGTGATTTTTGTCATCGTGTGAACTTCAGGGTGCCCTTACACAAACCTAGGAGGTGTAGGTCAGTTGCATAATGTGGACTCTTGATTCAACCAAAAGACTCAGTAGACATGAGCCGAAGAGGCTGTGGCCAGGGTCGTCCCCAATGACTTAGCTGTTCATTATCAGGAAGCATTAGGCACCACGCATAATTATATGTTTATACGTCAGGCAGCACTGAGGGTTTGGTTGTACCAGGTCACCACCAGCACGTGAGCCAAGTATTGGGCTAGGATGTTATGACCACTATGGTGTCACTAGGCTGGAGGAATTTTTCAGCTCCATTATAATCTTAGGAATCATCATCACACATGGGGTCTGTCATGGACAGAAATGTCACTGTACAGCGCATGACTATGAACATCCACAGGACTTGATAACTGATGCTGAAGGAATGAATGGATGGGTAGAAGTAGTACACGGATGGTTGACAACATCCCTCCAATGAACAGAAGAGCAAATTTTGTAAGACTGCTTCCATCAACACAAGCTGGGGAGCATGACCCCAAGTTCAGTTCAGTACATGAAAATTGTTCCATGAGGGAGCAGACGATGAAGTTCTCAGCCTGGCTTAATTCAGGAACAAGTTTGTGCTTATCCTTTAGAATAAACCATTTTATAATAACAGTTGCACTGGATATATTCTAGACAACCTTCCCTGACTATCCTCCTCTCCTCCGCTTTAGAGGATAATTACAGAGACCTTAAAGTCACTCTCTCTGCTTCATATTCGAATCAATTTCTTGAAATTTGCACTTATTTTCTGTGCTTGTATGGCTTTTTGTGGAGCAAGAATATATATGTATATATAAACTTCACTGAGATTTAACTGACTTGCACTACATTAAATATATTGAAACTGTAAAACTGCTAAGTTCTGACATGGTGAGGTCCCCTCCCTAACAGAGAGAGCTTATCCATTCGTCCACTGGAAGTCTTCTTGCTCTTCTTTGTGTCCCCCTGACTCCCACTCTCCTGTGCCCTGGCTGATCTGCTTCCTGTCACTTTCCTTAAGTGGGGCTGGTCAGTACTTTATCTTCAAGAGCTGGCTTGTTCTCTCTTTCCTTCTTGTAGATTTCTCATTCCTCATAATCTTAGATCCCTCTGAAGTTCGGGTTTGATTGCAGCGTTTTCAAGGCCCCATGAGTGTCCTCTGCAGCTGACTTGCCTGTCTTCAGCTTTGCTTGCTCTCACGCAGCGCCTGCACCTTGATTTTCCCAGAACGGAGGACTATGCGTTTCCTTTGCTGTTAAGCAAGGCAGTTTCCCCGAAGGGAGTGGGAGCTTTGTGCCAGGAGGGACCAGGTGCTGGGTGAGGCTACTGTTGGCTTTAGTATCACAAGGAGAGATCTAGGGATTAGACTTTGGACCCCAAGATGATCAAAGGGAAAGGGCTTTGATTTGGACGCAGGGGTAATGAGAATAGTCTTAGCCTCCTCCACATGGTTTGCTCCATATATTGGAAGAGCCATCAGGTATGGCTGTATTCAGTGTGCTGTGTGCTTGTGCCATATGTATACATGTACGTGAATGTAGGTGTACACATGTTTATATTTATGTGTACCTTGCATGTTTATATATGTGTGGTATGTGTATACAGCTTCATACAAGTCTGTTCACATATTGTAATATATGTGTTCATAGCATGAGCATGTACACAACAGAAGTGTGATGTGTGTGAATGTATGTGGATGCACAGTGCATGTGTATACCTATGCATTCATGTATGCATGGACATGTGTGTATGCGTGGACATGTGTGTATGCACACACATGCACTAACCAGGATACCTGCACATGCTGCTATATATACAGTAGTTTCAAGCGGTCCCCATTTCTACCCTAAGCCTCTGCTACTTCTGATCCTGGGGCCTCTTCAGGGTTCCCAGCTGAAGAGCCGCATTGGCGATTCTCAACTCCACACCAGCTGCATGGACCTTTGGGTTTCTGGTCTTTGGTAATTTGGGAAGGGCTCAATTGAGTCCTCATGCAGACTGTGCACAGGACCTCCTGCCTCTCAACACAAATTTTCCCTGGGGCTTGTTTGCTCCGTCACCTGTGAGGTGGAGGCCACCCTCTGTAGTGTGGAAGCACTCTTGCTATTTTAAAAACAGAAAGTTTCCTGCTTCCACTAAGCATGCACCTGGGCTCTTGTTAGCGCTGGCTTACAGAGTTGGAGGTTGTTTTCTACTCTTCTAGCCTGCAGAAGGCAGACCCAGTCTCTAGTCAACCACAGGGCTCTGCTGCAAAGGAAGTCGCTTCACAGGGCTCTGGTGGTACCTCACTTCTATTTCAGAACAATCCACACTTTCCTTAGAAAATGTCCCCAGTGTTGCAGAGAGCGTTGTGATGAGACTGTTCACAGTATTCGTGTCCATTAGCCAGCCCTTGTGATAAAAATTGCCCAAAAGAACATAATCTTACACTGGATCCTGTAATTGCTTTCCCTGGTGTTTACCCAAATGAAGTGGAAACTTATGTCCATAGAAAATGTTTCCAGACGCTTTACTTATAATCATCAAATGAGCCAAGCTGTCCTCCAGTAAGTGGATGGAGAAGCAAATTAAGCAAACTATTACAATGCTATACAATGCTATACTGGCTGGTGATTCTTTAAAAAAGAGCTATCCGGCCATAAAAAGACAAGGAGGAAGCTTAAATGCATATCAGAAAGAAGTCAATCTACAAAGACCTAATACTGTATAATTTCAACTATATGACACTCTGGAAAAGGCAGAATTGTGAAGACGACAAGCAGATCAGTGACCACTGATAAGGGGTTAGGGAGAGAGTGGAAGGGATGAACACGTGGGGCACAGGGTCATGTTGAGGCGGTGGAAACACACTACATGATAGAATAATGGTGGGTAATGTCATTATACATTTGTCAAAGCTCAAAGATTGCAGAACAGAGTGAACCCTTGTGTAAACTATGGACTTTAGTTAATAATAATATATCAAAGTTGGTTCATCGATTGTAACAATTATGATACATAAATGCAAAACATTAGGAACAGGGGGAATGGTGGAGGGGAGGGGAGGCAAGTGGAGTAACTGGAGGAATCAGTGTGTCTTCCATTCAATTTCCCTGTAAACCTAAATCTGCTCTAACACATAGCCTATTAACTTAAAAAAGAGTGTCTAAACATATTACCCATCATACACCTGATTTAAAACAGGAAATAAAGCAAAACTGCCAGAACAAACCTGCTGAAAATTTCTACTTTATTCAGGATATATCTCGAAATAATTAATTTTATAATAGCTAATTGTGTGGGTCCACCCCCCTTAAATATTAAGTGAATAAGATTCATTTCCCCTTTGGGACCTCTCCCAGCAGATTGCAAAGTAAAGGAGCGCAGACTGTGGAGACACTGCCACCTAGTGGTAGAAGGCAGACTTGCAGAAACGTGGCCTGCAGCTTTGCACAATTCGTTCTAGGTGGTATTCCAATGCTGGGGACGTGCCCACATTCCTTAATAAACTCTGGAAAGAAGAGGAATAGGGAAGTGAAAGGCAAGGAGAGGGAGGACGTGGTCCCTGAAGTTTCCATCAGGCGACTGGTCCAGGGATCTCTGATGTTTGCATACAATCTCCTCAGCCTCGTAGCTCAGCCATACCTTCTGATCGCTGTGAAAGCCTGAAGAGTGCACTTTGTAAAAATGCAGGGCATGCTCATTCAGTGGGTCTCTGGTGAGTGACCCTTCCAGGCCGGGCCATCCTGGAGGCTACCTCTGGAAGCCTGCCCACATCATCCGGACACAACCTTCTAGCTCTTCTTCCTAGGTGTGAGATGTGTCCTTGGATCCTGAAAGGCACGTAAGGGGGACACTTTGGAGGGCGGACCCGGAGCTAGGGGAACGGGACCCAGGGCTTCTGGCTAAGAGATATGTTTAAAGGGACATCACTGTCAAGAGGACAGGAGGCACACAGGGCAAGAAGCAGGAGGTGGTGGGAACAGCAGCTAACCCAGTCTTGACTTGGCCTCAGGCCTGTTGGAGACAACAGATTCATCAACCTCTGGAGAGATCCTAGCTATTAAGATGGGGCTGCTTCCAAGTCTCTTTGCCTCGACAGGAGAAATCCTACTGGGAAGGAAATTGATAAAAGAAGCCAATGTCACAAGGCTACACGCTGTGCAATTTCAACTACAGGACATTCTGCACAGGAAGAAGAGTTGCAAAGATAGTGACAAGATCAACAATTTATCCAGAGATTCAGGGAGGGGAAGGGATGAATAAATGGGGGCACAGGGTGGAGCTTTAGCCTCTGGGGCCCCTTCCTCACAGATGCCTTGTGAGCACCCAGATTACCCAAGAGTCAGTTTCCTGGGGCTGCACTAATTCACTACCACCAGCTGGGTGGCCCAGAACCATGGAAAGAGCTCTTACAATACTGGAGCCCCCGTGCTCCCTCTGAAAGCCCTAAGGGAGGTCCCTTCCTCATGTCCTCCAGTTTTGGTGGCTCCTGGCATTCCTTGACCTGAACATTCTTCTTCCAATCACTGCTTCCATCTTCTCATGGAGCCTTCTCCTCCTCTGTGTCTGTCTCCAAATTTCCCTCTCCTTATAGGGACAGGAGTCATTGGATTTATCCCCCTACCACACGCTCCAATGTAGGACCTCAATTAAAATTGAGGTACATCTGCAAAGATCTTATTTCCAAATAAGGTCACATTTCCCAATAAGGTATTAAGACTTAGTACTGCAAAAGACTTTTGCCCGAATTGCTTTTTTGGAATAATGCACCAGGCACCGCCTCCTGCTGTACTCCATAGCTGCTCTGGTTTGATATATTATGTCACATCAGAAGCGCACAGAGGTTTAGTGTTGGTGTTTCTGTCCCTTTGGTGTGGCTGTGAGTTTGGGCACCTTTGAGTTAAGTGGAATCTATGCTGAGCTGCTTCTGCTCAGTAAATGGCCAGTTGTCATCAAACAGAAAGCAGCAGGTGTGTTGTTCCACCCACAAATGTGAAGTGCATTGAGTCAGAGGCGGGGACTGAGGTGGCACCCCATCAGCTCCCCAAATGCGAGTGACACATCTGAACTCATCCCTCCACTGGAACCTGAGCAGGAACTCTGTGTTTGAACATGATGACTTGTGTGGGCTCCCAGTCTGAACAACTGTCCTCACACCTTGATCTTGAAGCAAATCAGTGAGTCACCCAGTTGAAAGTGGGGTGTGTCTGTCAAAGTGCATAGACTTGGAGCAAGTGTATGAAAGTCCTCTTGTTGGACGTGAAAACATGTCATGAATCTCTGAACTTCTGGGGGTGCCTATCTGTTTCACGATTTCAGCTATTACTCCATGCCGTAAGCCGATGCAATCAATGTGGATATTAAAATGGATCTGTGACACAGCTCCTGAGTGACATCTCAGAGCTGCCCTAGAGTAGAGTTGTGGGATCACAGGGTGAGATGTGACATAGAAGTCAAAGGAAGACAGAGTGAAGCAGTTGCCTAAATGTGGCACTGCAGAACTCTGTGGGTTGTCAAATAGGCGCAGAGCCACCGCCATGGACAGTATTGGTGCCAGCCAGGACTTGGCGCCAGGACTTGCACCACCTGTCCCCACTCTGTCCCACCTGGCTGCTTTGGCTTTCCAACATCACTTTATGCAGAAGATTTGTGAATAAAATGTTTTTAAGGACTCTGTTTCTTGCCTGTGCTCCTGTACTAGTGTCCTATTGCTGTGGTGACAAATCACTACAAATTCAGAGGTTGAAAACAGTACACTTTTGGGGTTGGAGATTTAGCTCAGTGGGAGAGCGTTTGCCTAGCAAGGCCCCAAGTTCGGTCCTCAGTCCTGAAAAAAAATACACTTTTTATAGTTCTGGAATTTAAAGTCCAAAACAAACCTTACTGATGGCTGTGGTTTGGATAAGGGTTCAGGGCCCCTCCAAGGCCTTGTGTGTTGAAATGCAGGAAAGAGGAGGGAACAACAATCCAGCCATGGCATTCAAAGGCAGGACCTTTGGGAAAGGATCAAGGTTCAGTAAGGCCACCACAGTGGGGCCTCATGGTTTAATCCTCCAGGTTTTACAAGAGAGAGACCAGGGGACACACACATGCTCAGACACACACATGCTCCCACGCACACACACATCTATGCACTTCTCGTCTCCTCACCGGGTGAAGCCCAGGGCAGACATGGGGCTCTACAATCAAGAAAGGCCAACACCAGCTAGGTGTGGCTCCTCAGCCTTGGGCTTTCCAAACAGCAATCTAAAATAAACCTCTTTTCTTTAAAAATCAGTTCCTGGAATCGTGTTATTAGCAGCAGAACGGGTCCAATGGGTCTTACTAAAATCAAGGTATCTGTGGGGTCTTTCTGGAGGTTGAATACATTTCCCTGGCTTTTCCAGCTTCTGGAACCTGCCCACGTTCTTTGGCTGGTGTCCCTTCGCACTTCAAAGTCTGCAGTTACCTCACTGACATCTGTTTTGGTCATCTTGTGTCTTTGTCTGACTCTGAACAGTTTTCTGCCTCCTTCTCTCATCTTTTAAGGACACTTATGGTTATATTGACCCAAGTTGAATGGTCCAGGATAAATCTCTTCATTTTATGGTCAGGTGATTGGCACCTATAATTTTATTTTAACCTTAATTCCCCTGTGCCATGTATTTACTCACAGAATCTAGGAATTAGGATGTGAAGATGTTGGGGGGTCCACGATTCTGCCCACCGTAGCATCCCACCTTACATGTAGGCTTTGGGAAGGCTAAGGCTTTTTATTCTGCTATTAAAATCCAAGTGTATGATGTAATTTCCTTATTTTCCTTCACTTACTTCATGTGAGGTCCAATATCCTTAGCAGAGTGTGTCTGCCTGGGCTCCCCCAGAATAGCCCTGAAGTTAAGGATTTGAGTGTATGGGAGATGGTTCTAGAAATTCGAGGAAGGGAGCAGCCAACCCAGGATGCGTCAAGGAGCAGGGGAGCCCAGTGGGAGACCTGTGGTGTGCGCTTATGCACACGTGCGCGCACACACACACATACACACACATACACAGGGTAAGGACTAGGGGTGTGCACATCCTCTGCTTCTCCATGAGTACCACTGCGTAGCGCTTCCGGCCTGTCCCCCTGCAGGGCGGAGCCAAAGTCTGCAAGGCGGAGCCAAAGCCTGCAGGGCGGAGCCAAAGCCTGCTGCCCGCAGCAGGGCCTCCAATGCCAGTGGGTGGGGATGGGACCCAGGGATTAGGCGGGGCTGGTCCTCTGGGTACCAGGGGTGGCTTGCCCACACTCGTGAAGCATGTACAGATAGGCGGTACGCATCTACTTTAAAAACAGTTGCACTGCCTTCTCTGGCTATAAAAGACCCACCTTAAATTTTGCCAGGGCACTCTCACCAGCAAGATTATGCACACACGCCTTGACGGTTTGTGTAATCTGAAGGCTAGGTGCATTGTATGCGAATGGGAAAGGCCTGCAGGGTCTGTGCCTGGGAGCTCCCATCCTCTCCATGGTGGTCCCCAATTTCTTTTTCCTGCAGTGCTGTATCCCTGATGTTCATTAAAGCCCCGTGGGAGGAGGGCTGTTGTGAGCCTGTGAGCTCCTTCAATAACTCGGTCCTATAAAGCTCCAGCCTCTCCCTCCACAAACTCCTGAAATGCCCTAGAAATAAGACATGTCTCATCTTGTTGAGTTGCTTACTGGGGTCAGAATATGCCAGGGTCTCTCTCCCCTCTACATCTTGGCAAGTATTGTTCCCTCAGATTCTCAGACGCCTCCATGGGCCCCCAGGCTCATGGAGCTGTTCTCCTCTTGCCCTCTCAAAGCGCACAGAACTGCCCCCTGGCGCTCCGCGTTGTAGTTAGAGCCACCTCTTCTCCTGCCTGACCCCTGGCGGACTGAGTCTGTAACTACGGGCTGGGAGGCTTAGCCCCTTAAGAAGGGGCGCAGAGCAAGGGAAGCAGATCTCAGCCATCCATCCAACCTTATCCTTCTGGGTTTAGACGCTAAAGCTGCATTTCCCAGTCTGCCTTGCAAATAGGGCACAGCATGACTGGAAGACACTGATTAGCTGCAGACAGGAGAGAGCTGAAGTGGGAACTCAATGAAGTGCAGGGGGGGCAGACAGGTTGTGCTTGCATTATCGCTTGTGCAGATCTAGCTGGTGTGGAGGGGTAAGTGTTGCCATGGCAATGTAGTTAAGGTGTTCCATCACACGGTCAATGTTGATTCAGAGATCCCAGGGCTATCAGTGCTACTTCCTGATTCCGGAACTTTCTGTTTGAGTTACAAGAGGCAGGTTCCCTGGTGGGCTGCTTCTGAGGTGCTATGATTGGAACATGCCCTGCTCCTCTGAAGTTCATGTTGAAATGTGATGGTGGTGGGAGGTAGGGCCTTCAAAAGACGATGAGATCCTTAAGAGGAACCAAGGCCTTCCTCCCTGGAGTGAGTGAGCCATTTCTTGCTCTCAGGAATGGACTGGTTTCAATGAAGGAATGTTGTTATAAAGTGAGGCTGTCCTTGTGTTTTGCCTGTTTTCCATGCACCTGTCTGTTTTTCTGCCATGAGACCCTTACCAGAAGTCAAGTGGGTGTTGGCACTGTGCTCTTGGACTTCCTAACCTCTGGAACCACAAGCTAAAACAAATCTCTGTTCTTTATAAATTTCCAAGTCTCAGGTATTCTGTAATAGCAGCGGAAAATGGACTGAGACATGGGGTGTTGTGTCAGGAGTTTTTCTTAGAGGCCTCTTCTGTAGTCTGTTTCTCTGCCTCTTCTGTATATAGCTGTATAATTCTGTATTAAATCCATTTTCTGATTAAAATATTTAGTCTGGTTCCTGCAACTGCAAGAAACAGAGCTATCTGAAACAGAGCTATCAAACCCATCATGCAGATGTGTACCTGAGAAGATGAGCCGCTACTCAGGCATAAGAGATTGTAGAAGCAACCTTACCCGAGTGAAGATGAGCGAGGATGATCAAGAGGACTTTGTGGACAGAAGCAAAGTTGTTTTTGCGATTCCACAGGAGCTGGAGGGGGATGGTATGACCTTGGTGGAACCTGGAGGCTGGCAGCTCCCTTTCAGAGTGACACTGGAAATTCCCAGAGTCCTACAGCACTCGTCCAGCCCCAGACTTGGAAGAATTCTGCTTGCTCTACCCACAGGTTCAAGGACACACAGAATGGACTCTGAATAGAAAGTTCAAAGTCAGCACCAACCCAGCGCTGTTGTGGGTTCACCAGAGACAGGTCGACTTGATTATTCTGCTGATGGAGACCAGGAGCTGTCACTCTCTGATGATCCCAACCAGATACTATAAATACAGAAAGAGAACATGGTTATGGTGTACCAGTGATTGGTGAAGGTGACCTCCACAGCACTGTGCTGAGTTCGGGGCCTTTTGCCAGGGTCACTAAGGCCACCATGAGAGTTCCAGCACCCAGTGATCATAGTGTTAATGCTGACCATCCTGTCGGGACACAGTCTTGAAAATCAGAAGTAACAGCTTTTGACAAAGTAGATATTCTTCCTTCCAGTTAGGGAACTGGTATCTAAGGCAGGATTTATTAGATTGGATGCAATGACCACATACACTGATTTACTGGAGACACCTACTCAACATTCAGATTCCCTAACCCAGATTCCTAGATTTAATGAACTGAAATTCCCAGCAATGGTGCCCAGAAATATTCATTTACAGAAGTTACACACTAAAACCTGGAAGTCGCTGGATTGAGACCTTCTTGTCATCAGAATAGTGGGACTGCCAGATCTTTGAATACTGTCCTGAGATGTTCTCCAAGGACCGTGAGGTCCGATCGCCTCACCCTGGGGGTTCTCTGAGGATAGGGTCAAAGTGTAGCTGTCCTTCTGCATCCTAGGTGCTTGTTGGAGGAGGAGGAGGCAGAGGAGGGGACAGGCTGCCTGATGTTCACTTCCAGAGTCTCTCAAGGGCCTGCCAGGTGGGGCAGAAGCTCTTCAGTTCTTACAGCCACACATCTGCCCACAGTTTGAAGGAGCAACACATAATACATCTTCTTCTATGGGGGATCTTAGAGTAACTACATATGTGTATATATATATGTATTTGTTCTTCCTCTGTGTGTGCGTATGTGTCCCTGGGGATGGAACCCAGGACCTCACACACACTAGGAGAGTGCTCTGCCACTGAGCCATGTCCCATCCCTTTTATGTTTGTATTCCATTTTATTGCAATATAATTTAAGGTAGTGGGCTTATCAGCATGGATAAAGTCCAAACTCTCTGATCCTCTTCTATTTTCTCCCAATACCTTGATTTGAGACTTGTAGCCTCTGAAATTGTGGGAGAACGTATTCCTGTTATTTAAAATTGTGGTAAAATAATATGTAATACGATATCATGTTGGTCACTTGTGAACGTACAGTGCATGGGACTAAATCCACCACAACGATGGGTAACCATCAGTGTTATCCAAACTCAAAACATCTTTAACATCCTCAACATAAACTGTGGCCATTTAACAATAACTCTCTCTGCCTTCTCATAGTCCCAGTGGCCTCTTTGTGCTGTCTGTCTCTATGAATTAGACTTCCCTAGTTATCTCCATAAAGAGGAATCTACAACGTTCATCCTTCTGTGTTCGACTTATTTCACATAACACTGTTTTTAAGGCCCATCCATAGTGTAGCAGGTATTGAAACTTTGCTCCTCTAAGATGGCTACATAATATTTATTTACATACTGTAATTTATTCATCCATTCAGTTGGTGGTGGCCGCTTGAGTTTTCTCCCTTTCACTATTGTGAAAAACCTTGCTGTGAGCATTGGGGAGTCAATATTTGCTTGCATCCCTGTTTTCAATTTTGGGGGATATATAGTAAAAAATGGAATTGCTGAGTCATATGGTAATTCTATGTTTAATTTTTAAGGAATCACCCAAATGTTTTCAACAGCAGCTTCACTATTTTAAATTCCCCCTTCCATTTTTAAGCAAAAAAAAAAAAAAGGGGGGGGGGGACATATTCCGCTCATGTAACAAAGCTTGCTTTGTGGGCTCACCTCGAGCCTCTGCACCTGCCGTCTCCGTGGCAGGTCTCCATCTCGCTGGCCTGTCTTGCTCAGCTGCGCATGCTGGTGAGTCCGCAGCAGCTGCTGATCCTACCACATTCTTCTTCATCTCATTTTGTCTGAGTTCACTGGAGAAACTTTTGGGTTGTGATGTATCAGTGAATGGAGTTTGGGTGACAGGACTGGTGTCCTCCATACCTTTCCTACTCCTGTGAATTTTCCTCAGCTCAGAACAAATCACCTTCCCCCCCAGCACTGTGTCTGTGAATGGGGATCGCCAGCCTTCCAGTGTGTGGCAACTCACCTTCTCTGTCACTTTCCACTGCTTCTTCCTTGACCTTCGTGCATAACCAATTCCTGCTTTGCCAGTTCTTCCTTAGAAAATAGCTTTTCTTCTCATTCACTGTCACTGGGGACACAATTATTCAACTTGGTGTATGGTGGCTGCTGCAGGTGACCAGGGGCTGGAGGTGACAGAGCATTCTGGGAAGCCTACCTAGGAACGTCATCATGTCATGGAGATGTTTTACACCGATGTCTCTGTGTGGGCGATGGCTGCCTTCTGCAGACCAGTGTGAACTCAGGACTTCCGAGGCATTCTCAGGTGACACACTGAACTGAAGAGAAGACTTCGGTTTAATCAGTTACATGTAAAATGGCTGAGGAAAGGTAATGTGACCAGCAGAGAGGCCAGAGAAACAGGGATAAGGGGGGAGAGTGGCAGATCCTAGCATCTCTGCACCAGGGCTTCAAGGCAGTTGCGATGTTTTAAGAGCTCTCTCATGACCCATGATAATGCCTCTCTGTGCTCTGAGTCCGTGTTCACCAAGAAGCCTGCTGACTCCCAATCAGCTTCCCAAGTTCCTGGATGGAAGACAGGCATTGTCTTGGATGGTAGCCCAGAGTGCCCCAGGATCTGACCCAGAAGTCCACCGCTGAGATTTTTAGAGATAAAAAATCTGTGGGGGCCAAGAGTAGATTCAGGGATCCTAGCAAAGCCTGGTCCCTGTGCACAATAGACAAAGCTCCCGAAGGTGAGCCCAAGCTCATCAGCCACCTGTCTGCCCAGTCTCCACATCCTATGTGACCACTATTTTGATGGCACAGAGAAGGGACGGGGGCCTGGCAACATGGTGGCATTGGAAGACTTCCCAGAAAAAAAGTGAGAAGTTTCAAATTTTTCTGTAGCTACAATTCCAATATAGCAGCACTGGCCAAACCTTCAGGACACATTCATTCAATCAGGGTAAAAGGTGTTGGTGGTACATTCCATGCCCCCTGCACGTGCAGCCAAGAAGCGTCGTCCCTGGTATGACAGTGCATTCAAGACTGCAAGGGAAGAGAAATGCCAGAGATCCCCGTATCAGGATGCTTTTGGCCACACAGAACAGAAATCCTAACGTGGACAGACTCAAAGTGACTTATTCATTGAATCACCTAACTGTAAGTCTACACATGGGTCAGGCTTCAGAATTGAAATCCAATGGGGGACTCCAGCTCCACTTCCCATAAACGGATGAAAGAGCGCCACCTGCAGACTGACTCAGGCTTGAGTTCTTGAATACAGCAGTGGCTTGGCTGGTGGGTATGCGATCACCATGAGCAACTAAAGCAGAGACCAGTCTTTATCATTTCCTGGCTGTGCAAAAAGAACCGCAAAACCCTTAGGAATGGTTGTTACCTCTGGGGATTTACTGAGATGTCAATGGACCAGGTGCAAGTTAGGGGGTACAGCTTAACTTGAGATTTTGAGAGTCATAATGTCCCTGTGTTTAGTTATCTCACCCTTCAAGTTCTGATTTCCTATTATCATTTAGGATCTCATAAAATACCCCTAGCAAAGAATCCTGGTTAACATTTCATGGTAGTTCAGTGACACTTGAGAGAAGGGTTCATGCCACCATGATATGAACCATCTGGTGCTGTTAGGAGTCAGGACCTAGAAGAACATAATAAGAAACTCTAGAATTCCACCCAAGAGACAGCCTCCCTGCTACTTCCTCTGGACTAGTTAGCAACTAGAGCCATGGAGACTCTCAGCATTCTTTTTTTTTTTTTTTGTACCAGGATTTAGTCCACTGAGTCACATCCCCAATCCATTTCATCTTTCATTTTGAGACAGGGTCTCACATACTTGCTTAGAGGCTCAATAGGTTGCTGAGGCTGGCTTGGAACTTGTGTTTCTCCTGCCTCAGACTCCCAAGCTGCTGGGATTACAGGTGTGTTCCACCATGCCCAGGTCATCATTCCTTCTGATAACATAAAAATTCAAAAGGCTGCAGAATGGTTTAAAAAAAGAGAAAATCCTTTGCTAAGTCTTAGAGAATTTTTTTTTTTTTTGCCACCCACACATCATTTCCTGGCCATTTCCTGGAATCTAATAATACTTTGCAATGTTTGAGAAATACTAGATTGGCCAGTTTGCCTTGTGATTTGGATATTCCAATGGACATTCCACCCTGGACTGTACTGGTTTCCAAATGCTGAACTTCCCTCTGTCCTGCTTCTGTCCACCAAAGAAAGCTCCTCTGGTTCTAGAAGGTTCTGTCTTGGTGAGCCTCAGTGGAACACTTACCTGGCTTCTAACAGCCTGTGTTTTCCGGAACTGCAAGTCTATTCTGCACATGAGCAGCACCTTCTTTGCGTTACGTGAGTTTTGTGCATGATTCTTGGTTGTGTGTGTGGTGTGGGTGTTCCCCTCCCTCTTACCCTGTCTTTGCTTTTGCTTTTGCATTTCATACTGCCTTCTAGGAGAGTGAAATTTCACTCCTCACTCATCTGTATCTTGTATTGTGCACTTGTGTTCTGGTTTATCCAGCCCCTTTCAAACTTATTCAACTGGTTCCCTAGTGCATATTTGGGCTATTTGCTGTCTTTGGATGTTAAAACAAACTTACAGTACCCGCAAATAGCCTTTGAACTCTTCTTTGTGATAGAAATGGGATTTCTGGGTCAAAGAGAAAATCCCTATATAATTTAGATGGACAATATGAAATCCCCCTAAAATATTATCCTTTTGTTTCATAGTTTTGTCTATCTTTTTTAACACTGTTAAACTGGAACCTTTATGTATAATTTATTGACACAGGTGCCATTCAAGAGAAATTTATGTCAATAGTTAAAGATATCAGTTCACTTTAAAGGTTTTTATTCAATGTGTGCATGACATGAAGTGTTTACTAGTGCTTGAAAAACAAGCCAATTTGGTTACTCAATTATCTTACAAAGGTGCCCTAACATTAAATTTTTGGAGTTCATGGCTGTTATTTCAGCATCATTAAGACCACTGCACTCTGAAATTATTTCAGTGGAAAAAAATGTATGCTATCTTCCGAGGGGGTGGGGGATGAACCCTGGTATCAAAGAGTTCTCGGATAGCATCGCATGTTCCTCAAATCCTGTAGTACAAAGCTCCCTCCTCCCCAGGACATTGAACTTCCTCTTGCATAAAATCACCTCTTTGGTCACTGCCAAAACTTGGGCTCCTGTACGCCTCACATCGCTTCCAAAGAGCTGGCATAAGGCCAGCCCTTGAAAGCTCAGGGAGGGCTTTGATTGTAGTTATCTGGGCACGGTGGAAGCATGCCAGCGACTTGAGACAGTCAGGTGAGTCATAAATTCCAAAGGCTGGTCCCCTGAAATCAAGGAATCTGCCCCCCACCCCCCGGTCTAGGGCTTCTGGTTGTAAATCAAGCTTTCAAATTCCTGGAGGCTGATTATTTGCCAAAAACCCTATATCACGAGTGAACTCTCCAAAAAGGAGGTCTTTAACACCTTGGATATCTGATCCACTCTCCTCTAAGGAACCAGCCCAGCACTTAAGGTTGGTGAAGGGACCTGGCTGTGGAAGAAAGCAGGGACTTGGACCTCCCGGAGCCTATAGATACCAGCAAGGGATCAGGTGATTGATTCCTTGAGAAGCTTGGGGGTGGGGAGGGGGAATAAATGCTCTTTCACAGGTAAGCCCTGGGACAAAACAAGTTTCACCGAAACCAGACCATTGTAAGTTTCAGGAAAGTTGAAAGGGAGGTTTGAACCTTTTTAAAGCAATAAGGTGCACATCAGCTATGTAAATCTCACCAAAATCTGCAAAACCAATGTGAAATATAGAAGTATAAAATCAACCGTGTGCAGTTTCACTAAAGATGCCACACATTCATTCAGAAGAAAGGTCATTAGAAAAACCACAGTTGACAGATAAAATTCAGAAGCAATAGAACTTTGGAAGTCTGAATTACTAACCTCTTTCTAAAAACCTGAAGTAATGTTTTTAAACTGCTGGTAAGCATACAAGATTCAAAAGAGGAAACCATGCTAAAAGGGTATTCACACAGGGGCTTGCATCCACCCTCTCTTCCTTCCTCCTTCCCCACACAACCATCTGAATTTCTTGTTTGTTTTTCAAGGGATTCTTTAGGTAAATATAAACAAATCTTCATTGTTGTTTCCCTGTGTGGAGCTGCCAGCCGGCCCCGGCATGCAGTGTGGGAAAGAAAAGAAGAAAAAGACCTTGGATGGAGTCTGGGAGTCTGCTGGCCACCCTCAGCCCCAACTGTCCCTGCAAAGTGGGTGGAGCCTCCCTGTGGAGGGGAGGGAGGCTGGTGCCAGAATCACCTGTGATTGTTGGGAGATGAAATCACCTGCACTGCTGTGTCCAAAAGCGGTTAAGGAAAGGAGGGGACCAATCTTCCTTTCCAAGTCCATTTTGGGGAGAGTAGAATTTTTTTGGTTCAAACATTTTCTTTTTTACAGCATTGGAATAAAATAGACTAACTTCCCCCCGACCAATCCAGTCCTCCCCAAATCACCCCATTCCTTTCTGGCTGGGTATTAAAACCCAGGGCCTCCACCCATCTCAAAATGAAAAATAAAAAGGGCTGGGAACGTGGGGCTGTAGCAGTGACTCAGCGGTAGAGCACTTGCCTGGCAGGAGACAGGACCCAGATGCGAAGCCCAGGACCACATACACAGCTAAGTGTCAGAAAGGCAAAAGCCAGATTAAAAAAAATACATAAAAATGATTCTCTTTTGTTTTCTCTTAAAAAATAACAAACTAACAAATATCCCAATTTATTTTAAATATATTAATAGATGTTATCTGCACATTTTCATTTAAGTGTGTATTTTCTGCCTGCTTTGTGTATTAGTAGAGAATGTTATCGTACTCATATCACGAATGCTGTAAAACACACGATATACGAATGAGGAGAGGTCCACAGCAAAGGTGTCTCAGTGTGGGCTCAGGTTTCCTTTCTTCATGTTCTCACCCTCCGGGGGTATGGGCGCCCTCCCCTCTCGGACCACAGCTCCACTCTCCCTTGATCCTCAGTCGGGCTTCCAGGTTGCTTGGGACACTTCCCTGTTCAGGCTCTAGCCCTCCAGGCAAAGGACGGGGCTACTGGGCATCCAGTGTGGACCATGCACATTATCAGCTCATTGTACTCTGCACACGGGCCTCATCTCACTCAAGAGGCTCCCCAAACTGTCAAGCAGCCCCTGGGCTGGAGCAGGGTGTGACCCTCAACACCGCTTTGCTCTGGTGAGTCAGGAAGCTGGGGATTGGGTCAGTGCAGTGGCGCGCTTTTATTTTGCTTATTTTTCTGTTTGCTATATATTTTTTTAAAAGTATGGTTTTCTTTTACCCTTTGAGTGTAGTGACTTCTGATGGCCATGTTCCTCCTCCTCCGTCCCGCAGGAAGTCTGTTCAGAATTGCTCACAAGTGGCTTTCTTTTGGGTGTCTGTTGAGTGCCCATTCTTGGTGTTAGGGGCTGGGCCATTTTTGGGGGGCAGTGTCCTGTGGGAGCAGCATCCCTAGTTGCTGCCAATAGATTCTGGTCAAACTGCCCCAACCTGTGATAATACCAATGTCTCCAGACATTGAAAAATTGCCCTGGTTGACAATTGCTGATGAGAAAGTGAAGCCCCCCAATTGGGTGGACCCTTTGCAGACACGGCTCTCCCATTACTGGTTGGTATTGATATGGCCCTAGGTGTCCAAATGCCCTCTACTTTTCAGGAAGCATTGGATTTGCAGAGAGTGGTGGCCCCCTCATCGCCCTGGATCCTGGCTGTGTCCTTCCAATTCATCTCCTGTGTGGTCTGCTACAGCTCAGTTCATGCGCCCCACAGCGGAAAGCCCTTTGGGTGCCTCATGGCTGTTTGGATAAAGCTCTCGTTTGCTGATGGCACTCGTGGGCCCCTTCAGAGTCCAGTCCTTGCTGGTGTCTTCAGGGCTCCCAGGTGTGCTGTACCCCAGTTGCCCTCACTTTGCTCCATCCTCACCAACATGAGTTTTCTTTGATGTACTTCTTGATCTGGATTTTCCCCAAGCTCTTTCCTCTGCCCAGAACTATGTCTCCTAGCACTCTGTGGCCAGTTAAGCTTCTGTTCATCCTTCAGGTGTACCTTGGACCTGAGCAAGCTTCTCTCGAACATACCCAGCCCCAGGTCGCAGCTGGGCTCCTAGGTACATGGTTCATTTACTTCCTCTGAGTTGTAATTGTTTGTCTAATTGTCTCAAGCCCCCAGGAATGTGGCCTCATGAGAACATAAGCTATATGGCCTTGTCCTGCCTGTGTCCCCAGCCCTATGGTGACCAGCGGTTTCCCTTGCATATCTGCTAAATATATGCACACAACGCCACAGTGCCCGCAATAAGCACATGTTCTCGAAGGGTCAGGAAGGGTTCAGCCCAAAGGGTGAAGGTCACAGGCTCTGGAGCCAGGCTGTCTAGGGATATTGCTGGGCTCTGCTGCTTTCTAGTTGGTGCCCTTAGGCCAATTGCTCAGCCTTTCTAGTCCACCACCTTCTCCTCTGCACTATGGGGTGCTAGTAATAGCATTCACATAAGGACTATCATTAAAATTACATGAGTCATGTGGGCTGCATGCTTAATAAACCAGTGCCTGCCATGCAGTTAAGGCTCTGTAACAGCTTACCATTACGCTTTCAAATGCTTAATAGAACTTACCCTCGGTGAAAGGACGCGGGGTTTGATTTCAGGGAGGGAGGACAGGTGACTGGGATGCTGAGGGGAGGGAGACAGAAAGGAGGGGAATCCTCATGTGAGATAAGAGAAAATCCAGGGCCTGGAATAACAACAAGCTCTTAGAGAGGAAGGCTGAAGTGGGTGGGAATATTCCGGAGACTCATTCATTCTCTAAGAATTTTGATAGATTATTAATTGAGGTTCTGGGCTGGAGAGGTGGCTCAGTGTTAGCACACTTGCCCAGCATGTGCAAGGACCCAGGTTCGAACTCCGGCACCACATACACAGCTAAGTGTTGGAAGAACTAAGACCAGATTTTAAAAAAATACAATTGATTAACTGGAGTTCTAAGGAAGGAGAGCAAAACTCTCTCTCTTCCTTCCTCTCCTCTTTGGCCCTCTAACCGAGACTCACATGAGCCGGTGTTCCGAGCATCTAGTCTCCTAATCGTTATGTTTCCAGTTCAACCCACAGATTTGGTGACAAGTCCATTAGAAGAGAGAGGACTAACTTATATAGAGCTCGGGTGATTTCATCTCACTATTAAGTATTCAGATGAAACGGAAATGCAGCCCTGCCTGAAAGCATTCCTAACCCTCTGTATGCAGCAAAGGGATCTCAGCTTAGCACCAGATTCCGACATCTACATTTCCAGTTTGCACTCACAGAGCTAGAGCAAAATCGCAGGCTGCAGCTTTCGTGTCCAGAGGGGAGATGATGTCACACTCCTGAGCAAGTTTATCAGGGGTGAAGGAGAAACCAAGAACAGGAAAGTTTTTCCTGGTTCTCCAGCCTCTAGCCCAGTATCTCATCACTGATGGTTTGAGCCCACGCAGGTACCAACGCAAGGGAAACCACTTGGCAGCCGTTATGTTCATTTGGTTGTTTAAATAATTCAATCACGCTGGCAGATAGGCCAACACTGGCTGACACCTGTACTTAGGTGCCCTGGAAGAGGCAAGGGCAGTGTTAGCCTGGCATGAGGCTGTGTAGGTCACCTATTGTCCAGGACACCTGCAGTGGACTCCTGGCTCTGACTCTTTCAAGAGTTGTTTGGTACCTAGGAACCTCAGTCTTCCCCTCTATCCTAAGGAGTTGGTCGTTTTAGTTATCCCATAAGTCTGAAATGCTGGAATGAAGCAATCCACACAGAGTCTGAATAGCAATACCCACTATGTACGAGATATTAGTATTACTGTCTGTTTTGGCCGAATCATACCAGAAAAGAGACTTGATTAGCCAAAGCCCTTGATGGGCCTTTTTGGTTTTGGAATAATAGGCAATGGGGTGAGGAATGCCGTGGGAGAAAGCCACTGAGTTGCTATGCATGACAAACAAATAGGAATTTGGGGCTGAGTGTGAGCCAGCTCAGGGGGAAGATTCTGGACGAGGCCGAGAGGGAGAACAGGAGATCTCTCGAGCAGAAAATAAAATCTGAAAATTCCTTGGGGCAGGAATGGCCCTCTGGCCTTAAAAATCTGTATGTCTAATGTTCAACTGGAAGCTATACCACCCCGCTCCCCGTGGCTCTGATGGGTCCCATCAAGGAACTCACTGCTCCTCCTTGGCCCTAAACACAGTAAGCGTCACCAGGGCCTTGGAGCCACTTCCTAGCTGGCCCGGGTGGCACCATAGTTTACACCTAGGGCCCCAGCCTAATGTCTGTGTCTTGCTATAAATTATGTCCTAACTATGCCCAACTGGATTGTGGGAGGTTATGTTTAAAAAAGCCATGGAGAGGAGGTTGGGTTCACCTGGGCTGAGAGGAGGACAGAAGAGATGAAGTCGAGGTGGGGCAGACGCAGGTCACCAGAGCAGAGGGACCAGGTGAAACAGAGCCCAATTAATGGGAGAGGTGCTGGGCTGTCCTCTGCTCTTGGCACAAGGCCTCCAACCACATTTCACATCTTTAGGGAGAGCTGGAAGATGAGGTATGTCTAAGCAACTATCCTATGGGTTGTATTTATAGCAATTTTAGGTGAAATTGATAGCTATTGAAATATAAAAATTCTATCAGCTGCTCTAAATCTCCTTTGAATCTCTCTCCTCTCAGCTAACCAATGCTGGTTTTGACTTGGAAATGATGTCAGTATCAGATAGCTTTCCATTATTAAAATAAATAGCTGTGGGAGGTTAAGGTGGGCTCTAGGGGACAAATATAATTTTAAGAATATATACATATCATATTGTTTTGTTGGAAGCATTTTTGATTGTACAATAACTAAATTTCTTAATAAAAAATAAAAATAAACAGCTGTGATAGGTAAACCATAATGAGATAAGATGCATTTAGTTCCCAGCTTTGGAGGTCCCAGTGCTTGATTGATTGGCCCTGCTGCCTTGGGCCTGCGAGAAGGGTGCACATCGGGGTAGGAGTGCTTGGTGGAGTAAAATCACTCGCATTACAGCCAGGAAGTGAAAAGAGAGAAAGAGGAAGAGAGCGAGGTCCCACAGTCTCCACTGAGAGCTCATCCCCAATGACCTGAAGACCTCCCAATAGTCCCCAGCTCTTAAACTGCTACCATGTCCCAAGTGTCAAGCTAGGGACCAACACTTTAGTACATGGGTCTTTGGGGGGACATTCCAGTTTCAAATGACGGCAGTGCCATACAAATGGACTCATGGAACAGTATGGATCCTTTCCAATCTGTCTTCTTCCAAGGTTTCATAGTGCAATTCAGATGCATTCATGTTGTGGAATGCACCAGCAGCTTATCTAGCACGCCCACTTTTGCTATTGCTATGGAGAAATATTCTATCATGTGGGCACACCACAGTTGGTTTATCCATTCCCCGGTCTTTTGACACTTAGGTTATTCTCATTAATTGCACTGTTTTGTTAAATCTATGTACCTGTGTGACCTCACTCCTCTCAAGAAACACGTTTAAAATATTGCTGAGAAACAAATTTGAGTTCAAGGAATATTAATCTCTTCTCAGCTTTGCTAGTCTGATAATATTTGAAACACATAGGATCTCTAAGAAAGCCAATTAGATTCAAATATAGTTATCAAACATTAATAAATGTGTGATTCAGTAATATATGTTTCTTTGTGATCTTGTTAAATAAAATCAAGAGGTAAGTTTAATAACTACTGAATTTTTTTTTTCAGAACTGAGGACCAAACTCGGGGCCTTGTGTGTGGTAGGCAAGTGCTCTGCCACTGAGCTAAATCCCCAACCCCACTACTGAAATTTTTAAGTGATGAATGTAAATGACATTTTGAGATATTTATATCTGTAAAGAGATATAAAAATATCTGATTTTTATTGAGTTACAGATATAAGTATTATTTTTTTCATTTATTCCCTATGTTCATAATGGAAGGAGATGCTAAATTTTAGTTTGAGGTTCATGAATATAAAAGTACATTTTCCTCTCATAAACCTCAGGAAGAAGCATTCTATTTATGTATTCTTTGGGGACATCGATTGTGGCACCTT
This sequence comes from Aplodontia rufa, assembly GCA_004027875.1. Classification (NCBI taxonomy): domain Eukaryota; kingdom Metazoa; phylum Chordata; class Mammalia; order Rodentia; family Aplodontiidae; genus Aplodontia; species Aplodontia rufa. Next base: position 33,112 of record PVKS010009665.1, read on the forward strand.
GCATGAATTAGATGATCCGGTTGTTTGGTTGCTGCAAACTTAAAAAGGCAGAGTGACTCTTTTTTGCTAATTTCTGTCTACACCACAGGGAAAGAAACTGGGCCCTTTTCTCTTTTGACTCAAATCTGTGTATAACCCAGCTATTTGAAGCAGGTACATAATCCCTAGTTATTTCTGTGCCTTCAGAAGCTACTCAGCTTACCATAGCCTAACAATTATGCCTTCAAATCTGATGAAAGGGAACTTGAACAAAGCCCCCAAAGTTCCCCAGTAGTGGTTTAACTTTATCCCGCAGAGACTTGCTCCCTGAGTTTATACAGTGTGCATACACTGAAAGAAAAAAGAAATGAAAAGGACTAAAAGCAAGAAGACTTCAGCTTAGGGTAGAAAATTACCACTCATATTTTGTAAGCTCAGAGTTTCTACTGAAACATGAGCTAATTTCATTCTGGGAAAATTCAACTTCCCGGTTTGAAGACAGGCTCAGAAAACAGCTATCGAGCTTTTCCTATATCAAATGTTCCTGGACTCACCCAACGGGATTCTTTACAGATGTAATGAACATAAGTGCACCAGAGACCAGAGCAGCAATGCCTTAAACACCACTTACATTTATAAGGAGAAAGAAATATCTCCAAAATACCAAATCTTCACCAAATATGGTTCTTTTTTATTGGTGGATTACAGTTTTACATAATGAAGGTGTTTATTATTACACATTCAAACATACACATAATATAGCTGTATACCCCATAAATTCCCCCCTTTTCCCCTCCCTGGTATCTTTCCTTCACTAATCCTCCCCACCCCCCCAATTAACTAAATATATGTAAAATATTTTTTGTGATATTTCATGCTTTAAATATCTATGTGAGGCATTCACTATCTTAGAGGTGCTAAGAGCACCCATACAGTGTTAACATCACCGCTTTTCTGACCCCATCCTCTCCCCTTCTTCCCCACTCTGCTACTCACCCCTTAACATAACCAAGCATCCCCCAGTCCAATCACTTAACAAAATGGTGTTGGTGGATCCACTAGAGAAGCTTGCCTTCGCTCACCCAATCTTTGTTTTACTTCAGCTTCCACGTATGAGAGAAAACGTTTGACCTGTGAGCCTGAGTTTGGCTAGTGTCGCTCAGCATGATTTTCTCCATTTCCATCCACTTGCCAGCAAAGACCATGATTTCATTCTTTTTAATAGTTGACTAGAACTCCATTGTGTGTGTGTGTGTGTGTGTGTGTGTGTGTGTGTGTGTGTGACAGTTTCTTGATCCATTCATCCAGTGACGGGCATCTGGGTTGATTTCATAATTTAGCTATTGTGAATTGTGCTGCTATAAACATTTATGTAGCTGTGTTGCTGTAGTATGCTGATTTTAGATATCCCGGGGAAATACCCAGGAGTGGGATAGCTGGCTCATAGGAAGGGTCCATCCCTAATTTTTTAAGGATTCTCCATACTGCTTTCCAGACTGATCTTAGCAGTCTACAATCTGACCAACAATGTATTAGAGTTCTTTTCTCCTCACACCCCACCCCAGAATCTATTGTTTGTATTTTTTATCTTTGCCCTTCTGACTGGAGTGAGGTGAAATCTTAAAGTAGTTTTGGTTTGCAATTTCTCTGATTACCAGAGATGTTGAATATTTTTTCATATATTTATTGGCCTTTTGCATTTCTTCTGTTGAGAAATTTCTGTTTAGTTTTTTTGCCCATTTATTGATTGGATTGTTTGTGTTTTTGATGTGAAGTTTTTTGAGTTCTTTGTATACTATAGATATTAGACCCTTGTCAGAGGAATAGCTGGATATATGATTTTCTCCCATTCCGTAGGTTCTCTCTTCACCTTTTTAATTGATTCTTCATCTGTACAGAAGCTCTTTAGTTTAATAGCATCCCGCTCATTGATTCTTGGTTTTAATTCTTGCTATGGGGGTCTTGTTAAGGAAGTCGGTTCCTGTTCCCACTCGATGGAAACTTAATCCTATGTTTTCATCTAACAGTTGAAAGGTTTCTGGTTTAATTTCTAATTCTTTAATCCATTTCAATTTGAGTTTTGTGCAGGATGAGTGTTAAGGATCTAATTTCATTTTTCTGCATGTGGCTGTCCAGTTTTCCCAGTACCATTTGTTGAATATATATATTTTCCATGACATATTTTTCCCACCTTTGTTGAGTATCAGGTGGTTACAGATTTGTGGATTTGTCTCTGTGTCTTCTATTCCATCGTTCTTCCTGTCTATTTTAATACCAATACCATGCTGTTTTTGTAACCACAGCTCTGTAGTAGAGTTTCAGATCAGGAATTGTGATGCTTCCTGCTTCACTTTTTTTTTTTTTTTTTTGATAAGTGTTGCTTTGCTGTACTGGGTCTCTTACTCTTCCAAATGAATCTAAGAATTGATTTTTTTGTATATGTTAAGAATGACATTGGTATCTTAATGGGGATTGCATTGAATCTGTATAATGCTTTTGGCAGAATGGCCATTTTAATTATATTAATTATGCCTATCCAAGAATATGGAAGATCTTTCCATCTTCTCAGGTTTTATTTTCTATTTCTTTTTTCAGTGTTCTATAATTTTCAGTATACAGGTCTTTTACTTCTTTGGTTAGATTAACTCCCAAGTAATTTTTTTTTTGAGGTTATTGTGAGTGGGATGATTTTCCTGATTTCTTCCTTGGCCAAATCACTGTCAGAACGTAGGAATGCTATTGATTTATGGGTTTTGATCTTGCAAATATGATTCTTTTGAAGTTTATCTCTTCACCAAGTTTCTCACTCCTCCAAAAAAAAAAATCTACAATCTTCCTATTTCCTACCACACAATTAAATTGCTTTTAGATCTACCAAGCACCTTAGTCATATCCTGGCTTTAAAAACCCCCATGGGAATATGCCTTAATTACATTTCTCCCACATGAGGGAATGTCAGGAAACTGTCGGAATACTAGAAAAAATAAATTTCTTACTTGATGTTAAATGTCTTAACCATTTTAATGAATACAGAGTTTTTATTTCTCAGATTAGGGCTAAAAGGTCAAGTTTTCTTTGGTGTGGTTGCTCATTGGCCTAAGTTCTGGTGAAGGTGTAATTGCGTGATCCCCAGAGCAATATCTTCCCAAATCTGGAAGAACATGGGACTTCACTACAGAACCTATGGAACAGAGATGCCGGGAACCTGAGTCTGACCGGCTGGAAAATGATTTCTGGAGATGGGGCCCAGGCATCTTTCCTGTCAATATCAATGAGCTCCTGCCTTTGAGCACAGGAAGTCAAACAAAGAATGAATGCCTTTTGCTTTGCATGTCTTCAGCATATGGGTTTCATTCAAACAGATTCTCATTTGGTCCCAAGTAATCGTGTGGGGTCTTCTGTGCAGATACCACGTCCCACCACAACATACAGCTTGGGAAACTGAGGACTGGAGGTATTGGGGGACTCATCCCAAGACACTTAGGCATCAGGTGCAATGAGATCAGGGAGAAGGGAGGGTTCCATTTGCTTCTGCCTCGTTTGGAAATTTTGTAGAAAGGCAACCCTAGATATTAATAGACATTGTGGATGTCACACGTGAAGTTTGGGGGCTGCATGTAGGGAACACCCTCCGGTGAACTTGGAGTCAAGGGACAGGGTCATTTCCTCTTTTAATTTCAACTGTTGTTCACTGGGACTATGCTCAGATCTCTGTAGAGGAGAGAAGCACCTTAGGACTTGAGTATCAGCACAGGGTGGAAGTGGGAAAGCAGAGTAGATGCTTCCGTAGGAAACTCCTAGGTTCTTGGGCAAATCACAGGTTCTTGGGAGCCTCTCCTCACATTTTTGTCCTCTGATCAATACATGAGCTTGATTTCTGTGTCTCTATTTAAAGACAGCTTATTTAATATATGTTGTTGATTCATTGTATTAAACTCATGGTCAACAGCACTAAAACTCAGACTTGAACAAAGCTTACCTAATACAAATATTTTCTCCATACGGCAGTCAAAGCCTCTTTGCACTTAGAAACATTAGCCAGCACTTTGGCACTATAGTTGGGACCATTTAAAACAAAAATAGCACAGAAATGTGAAAAGAATGGTGCTAAAAAAACTGGGCCGAGGACATCTCCATACAGGAAGGTGAAGCCCGTCCATGTTCACCTCCACAGGTGTGCACTGGACAGCGCCACATTTTCATGCTCTGCACATGTGTGTGTCTGTGAAAGACATGAAAACACTTTGAGTCTTGATTTTGGGATGACGAATATTTACGAACATAAATTGGGATTGCAAATGTATTTGTATGCAAATATATACAAATAAAAAAGTTGCAATTTGGTGAATCGGCAAATAAAGAAGACTGACAATATCTTATGCACATCGACATATAGCTTCTCTGTCAGGTAGACACTAAAAGGTCCATGCTGTGGCAGAGGTCACCAGGGCACACAGGGCCTGAGTAACGTGCCCCAAGGTATGCAGCTGTTGAGAAGGTTGCCACCTCCTGCTGGTCTGTTGATGTGCCTGGCCCTGCAGAGACCTGCACATTGCTTGATCTTTTTCAAATTTCCATGCCAAGTACAATTTTGGCAGTGGGATCTTTCCAGAATACCTTTTTGTTGCTTTTAGGGCTGCAGTACACTGATACCTCTTCTTGTCATTGTCCCTATAGGACAATTGTTAATGAGGTAGAGATGGGACCTAAGATTCCAAGGTGACCTGTTGGCCCTATTTTCAAGAATAAATGTATAAAAAAAAAAAAAGAAATAAGCTGTTTTTTAAAATTATAAGATTTAGCAGCAGGGCCAGAGCAGCCTTCATGGTGGCCAGGAGTAAACCTTCCTGCAGAGGGAGGTAGCCTCCCAATTAGTGTGCTGGGGACAGCAATCCTATTTCATGAATATAAAGGATTGTTAACTACAATCATTATTTTCTTCAAGGATGGAGAGGGATCAAACTGTACTTATGGGAAATATTTCAGAAAAAAAATCATAGTGAAGTCAGTTTTTTACAATGCATTTGTAGTTTATTTTATCTTTATTTTTTTAAAGAGAGAGGGATAGTGAGAGAGAAAAAGATAATTTTATTTAGTTTTTCATGTGGCTTTCATTGCTGCGACGCTTCGTTGAGTACATGGTGCTGGGGTTTGAACTCGGGTCCTTGCACATGCCAGGCAAGCACTGTAACTGCAGAGCCTCCCCTCCAGCCCCTCATTTGTAGTTTAATGCAATTTAATTCCATGTCATTTTACTCCAGGGGCGTGCCCTGTGTGCATGCCAGCACAATGACCACCACCCAGGTTTGCCCAGAGTGTTAAATCATATAAGATGAACTATGACGTGCAGAGCGCACTCTTTATAGAGGTTAAATGAAAAATATTTAATTCGAGGGAGGGAGGCAGAACAATCTTTGAGGCTCTTTTGGTAGGTAGCAGGTGAGCTGTAGGAACTTGTAGGCTGGCCCCCTACTGTGCTGCACCCCCCCCCCAAGGCATGCTTTCTTTGGGGGAAAAAAAAAGCCTTTTCTCTAAGGCCACTGAAACTTCTCTGGCTTAAGTCAATAGGATATGCTGCATTCCTCACCAAACAACCTGTTATCTTTGGAGCTGTGGTCAAGGCCTCCTTGCCACAAGGACACAAGCTGCCCCGGAAGTGAGGACTTTTATGACTTTCATACAGACCAAAGGATAATTAAAAGCAAAAACAAAATAACAGTAGGGATTTAAAAATCTGATGCAGTCCTACGCCAGTCAAGAGTTAAGAAGTGATAACCAGGCACAGTGGTACAGGCCTGTGATACTAGCGACTGGGGAGGCCGAGGCAGGAGGTTTCTTGAGTTCAAAGCCAGCCTCAGCAATTTAGTGAGCCCCTAAGAAACCTAGAGAGGCCCTGTCTCAAAATAAAAAATGAAAAGGGCTGCTCAGTGGTGAAGCACCTCTCAATTCAATCCCTGGTTCAAAATAAATAAATAAATAAATAAACTTTCCTGAGACCCCAACACAGCTGAGAGGTGAGGCACATTATCACTCCCCTCTCGAAAATGACCCACTCTCTCCCTTGAGAGTGTGTCCTTTCCCCTTCTCTCTTCCATCTAATAAGCTCTGCTGTAGTTTTGCTAAGTCTTTCATCGTGCCTGGAATTTTCTCCTGCAAGAGTACAGGTGCTGATGACACAGCACAGGCTACTGTACTCTTAAGCGTTAGTGGCCTAAGAGAGTGGGAGGTACCATTGAGGACCTGTTCTGTGGATAGCACCTGCTTGCCTGGCAGATCAAGGTCGGCAGGTGGCAGGTTAAGGTTCAAATGCTACCTTGGGGATAAGGGATCTTGGAAGAACACAGTACCAGGAACCACAGTGGCTCCCTCCCAGCTCCCTTCTCCTTGATGGGATCTGGCTGGTGTCTTTTCCTCTGTTCCACTCCAAAGACGTGGCTCCCTGCCACTGCCCCAGAAGTCAGCTTTAAATGGATGATAAACTTGATCTTGTTTTTGGTAACCATACCTGAAATTGAGTAAGGAAAAAATAATTTAATTTGTTGATGTAGACAGTAGTAAAGGAAACATAAAGAGAAAAAATTACTGTGCTACGTAAATTTATAGTTGATTCTATATTATTTTATTTAGAATATGGACAGATTACTTATAGTAAATAGTTCATACAACTCATTTAAATTAAGCTATTCTGCTTGCTATTCATATTTTGGAGGTTTTGTCTCTAAATGCTATGCCAATTCATTAATATAATAAAATAAAACCAAATGTCTGTGCTGTAATTTCCCAAGTCATCAGTCTGCTTTTGAAGGCTTCCTTTGTTGTTTTTTACTCTGTGCCAGGCGCGTAAAGCATTTTCTTTTCTTCCCTTTCTCCTCCCTCTCTCCCTTTCTTTTTGTTCTTTCTTTTGATCAATAAATAATTTTCTCAGTATATTTAGAATGAAGACATAAACCTCCCTGCTAACTGGAACACAAGACCTTAAGCCCTGTTTGCTTTTTGTGCAAGCATCCCGAAGATGGCCCGGCTACTGTGCTGCTTCTAACGCATTTTGATGAGAATCAAGATAGCAAGTTAGAATCTGGTTAGAACGAAGTCACGGGCATGGCAGTGCAAGTTGTTTGTCTTTGAGGAAAACACTCTAAGAGGCAAACTCAACTTGATTGTTTGGGCCTAGGAGACCTTTATTGTTTACTTTTCAATTCTGAACTTTATGATACTTTGATTAGTAATACATGAGGTATTAGATCACAGAATACAGAATTTGAACAGTGACGGAACACCATACCATCTGACCCAAGGTCTGCATCCAAGGTGATACCTTACCAAGCGAAAGGGACTTCTTAAGGTCACAGAACTCACACACTCAAACACCACACAAGCAGCCAGGGGAATTTGTAAAAGAAGCCAGGTTGTCAGCACTAGTAAGTTCTCCTTGTCGGCCTTGATCTCTTCCTGGTCTGCCTTGCTTGAATTCAACCAAATTAAGAAAAAAAAAAAAAGATATCATACAACAAAATCATGAACTAAATTATTTCATCCTAAGTATGCTGAATAAACAAATGTCAATCATTTAACCTCGTATTTTAAGAAATAGGTTTCAAATTAGGAGTAGCAATAGTAATTTTACAAAATGTGGACTTACAGGGTATAGTTAAGGATCCTCACATAAATCTGAAATTAAACTTACTGAGGAAGCATGACATGAGACACCAGTATGAACCTATCACAATACAGTTTATGCAGTTTTCCCACTCTGCAATTTCACAGCAGGGTGGGAACTGTGGTTTATCTGTGTTTATTTCTACAACACCTTCTGAGTCTGAGTCAAAAGAAGGTCCTCAGAAGATGCTTTTAGAGGGATATTTGGGAGCCTGCCAGGTGCGCAGATGGAATGATACTGGATGGATGGATGGATGGGTGGGTGGGTGGGTAGATGGGTGAGGGGGTGAATGAATGGATGAGTGGATGGATGAATGAATGAATGGACAGATGGATGAATGGATAGGTGGGTGAATGGATTATGGGAAGATTACAAAAAGTTCTTCTAGATATTAATTTTATGACTGTATTATATGAAGATGCTGACTTAATTCTAAGATGTGGCATACTCTCTTTTTGAGGTCCTCAGTCACATGGAGAATGGTTAAAAAGCAAAGGATTGGAAAGAATTCAAATGACTAGTTTGTGTATCTCTCGACCACTTAGAATTTACCGAACTCCGGAAGATAAGAGACATTTTCTAGATGTGTAGGAGCAAGATATGATCTAGTACCATCTTTAGCCTCATTTATCAATTTTCCAGGGTTTCATGAAAGAAATTGGAGTTTAGGAAATTTAACGTCATCAGGTTCCTAGAACCTTGGAAGCTAGTTTGACAAGTGTCAAGGCATTAATATTTTAGATAAATTTCTTGTATTATAGAAAGGTGAGGTTAATTCCAATATCTGGGCATAAAGCATAATAGGACCAGTCATTGTCTGTAGGCAAATTAATGATATCACTTAGAAGTTGTGCAGTAAAGTCATGGCTTATAAAACTTGTTCAAATATTATCTCTTTCAGTGCTCAGAAGAACACAGTACTGCAGGTTTATCATCCAGAAGTGACTTGTCCAAAACAATAGTTAGTAAGCAGTGAAGTTAGGATTTGAACACAGATTTCTGGATGCAAATTTCATAATCTCTCCCTCCATATCCCAAATAACAGCTCCTCAAGACTCATTAGGAAACTAGGAGACGGAATCTTGCTACATTGCCCAGTCTGGCCTCTTAACTCCTGGGCTCAAGTGGTCCTCCTGCCTCATCTTCCCAAGTAGCTGGAACTGCAGGTGCGTGCCTGGCTTATAGGTGATGTTTTAAGGAGTGATGGGTTCTCACCATGAAAAACACAACCCTTCATCTACAGCTCCAAAGTTCCTGGTGGAACTAGTACATTGGATTAGACATTTTCTCTGGAAGGCTCTAACTAGGGGACTGGAGATTGAGCCCTCCTCAAACACAATTATTGTCCTTGTGACTGGTTGTGGGGGTCTGTTTATGGACTTTAGGGTGTTTAAAAGCAACCCTCTACTCACTAGATACCAGTAGCATCCTCTCCTCACGACAACCAAAAATTGTGCCCAGAAATTGTCAAATGTCCTGTGGAGGGCAAAATCGTCCCAGCTGAGTCCACTTCTCAAATACGTAATCACAGATCGGTTTTGTCAGGTTACCATCCATGTAGGTTTTAGAATTTTGGAGGGGCTTAAAAGGGGTTTAAAATAGTTAAAGAAACTCAAATTCTTAAAAGAGGTAGGGAGAAAATACAGGAAATTAGACAGTTTTATTAAAAAACCCATAATTAGTAAGCAAAAATTTACAGACAGAGGTAAAAGGTTTAAAATGGAGCTTCTGTCTTAAGTTTTGGTATTGTTTCGACCTCCAGAAGTCTTGCTGCTGTTCCCCGTGTCAGAAGTGAAGGTCATGTGAGAACGAGAGCTTAAACACAGTCTCAGGCGTGCATTAGCCAGCCTGGCATGGGGGGTCACACACGCTCCCATCCCTGCCCTGCTGCCCCAGCTCTGAACCGTTATATTAAGGCCTGCGATGAAACTCTGCCTTTCCCTTCCAGAGTAACAAGACATCTTTCTGGAAGGACATTTTGCAAGTGGTTTGTAATAAGATAAGGAAGGGATTTCTTTCTCTTTTTCTTTCTTTATCTTTTCAATCATTCAGCAAATATTGGTTCAAAATTGAGTTTGTTCTGAGAACAGTGCAAAATCATGTGGAACATCCGAAAGAAAACAGAGAATCATCTTCCTAGCTTGAGGAGCTCATAGTAGCAGGACCAGAAAATCATTGTCCACCATAGGAGTGACAGAGGTGAGACTGCAGGCATAATTTCTAGACCATCCCAGGCTAAGTAGGACAAAGGGTCACCGTAGTCCTCTGAGACTCTTCCACATTTATGCTGCTGTCAGGCGGTGATAGCTGTTCTCCAGGACAATACTGAGGACAAGGTCAGAGAAGGTCATGACAAATGCTGTGTAGAGTATACTACAGACATTATCTGATTTAAAACTCACAATGACAAAGATCTTACTAGAATCTCTGCTGTTCCAGATGGAAAAACTTGAATGAAGATCACACAGTTACTAGAAGGAAGGGCAGGCATTTAAATCAGGACCCCTGATCTGAGAATCCACCCATTCTCCATGTCTGTGGAACGTCCCCGCTGACTTGCGAGATGCTGCTGATACGCTTCTTTAGTCTACCCTGCAATCCCTGCTGGCTCGCTCAGGGATTGCCACACCAATGACCTTCTCTGAAATACCTTAATAGTCACTGAGCAAAACCAGGCAAATTAAGAAGTGGGTTTGAAGCCACTTGTAGTTGGGAAGGAGCAGCTGTCACCCTATGATGTGAATGTCACGGAAACTAGAGTCACCAGCGTGGAGACCAGCTAGAAAGATGGATCCCTGTGAAAGCAAGTCTATCCATTCTGGAAGACAACAAGAACAGCAGACTCTTAAGTGGTTTCTGAGCCCTTGAGCCTTACTTTGTGATCTCAAAGCTACCTGTTTCACGATTCCTCAGGATACACAGTGGGAGAACTCTGCAATTATTAAAGGCAATTTAATTATCAACAATTGTGCCTCGGATTGCCCACCCATGAAGCTGTCACCTGTTTAGCCCTTCCTTGTATTTAAATAGCTAATCTAGTGCTGGCAGCAGGGTTGTCCATGTGCAAATCTTTGAGTGACTTCTCAGTGACCTTCATGACTCTATTTATTTGGCATTTCCTTTTGTATTCCTTTACATGAACTGACGTGGCACCTATGATAACTAAAAGTACTTGCTGAAGTATTGACCAAAGTCAATAGATAAGAATTTCTGTGAACTGTGTGTCTTGTGACATTAGTTTTTCCCCCAATGTTAAAAGCCAATTACGAAAAGTGTTTTAAAAAGTTAATTCAGATTGATACTTAGATATATGAAAGCATGCATGTATTCATTCATTCAGTGCATTTTTGTTGAGCTTCTGCTATGTGCCTGGCTCTGTTCTAGGCAGTGACAGAAAAGAAGCCCATCGTCACAGAAGCACCGTCCTTGAGGCACAAGTTAGGGTAGAGATAATAAGTTAGTTAGTAGAGTTTGTTATGTGTCAGATGGAGGTCACTGCTATGGAGAAGGATAAGGCGATAGAGGATTGCAGGAAGTAGGGGCTCTGCTTTAAACAAGGGTCTATAGAGAAAGGTTTAATAAGGCACCTCAGTGAGGTAAGGCCATGAGGATACAGGAAGCAACCCAGGCAGAGGGATGCCCAATAAGTTCTAAGGGCAGCACAAAGGCCAGTGCGTCAGGAGCTAAGGAAGCATACAGAAAACCGCTTGATCTGTAGGGGACAGGTTCCAAGACCTCTAGTCAGTGCCTACAGTCATGGCTGTCCTAAAACCTACCTATACTATTTTTCCCAATACAGGCATTTTCCTTATGATGAGGTTTAATTTATAAATTAATCACAGTAGGAAAAGAAAAACAATAACTTTGGGGCCATTATTAAGTAAAGTAAGGATCACTAGAACTCACGCATTGTGATACCTTAGCAGTCAATCTGAGAGACGAGACGGCCCCTAAGAAACTACTGGGCGGGTAGCATATACAGTGTGGATACACTGGACAAAGGGCTGACTCACATCCTGGAGAGGACAGTGTGGGAGGGCTCTAGATGTCAGCACCCTACTCAGAACAGCTTGCAATTTAAAACTTATGAGTTGTTTATTTCTGGAACTTTCTACCTGATATTTCTGGAGCAAAGTTGACCACTGGTAACTGAAACAGTGGAATGCGAAGCATCTGAGAAGGGAGAACAGTGTGGCAGGAAATGAAGCCAGGAAGGGATTGAGGTTGTCACACTTTATAGCACCTCCTATTTTATGCAGAAGGGGTTGGCGTTTCTTGGTGCGAGACAGAGGCTTTTGAGCATGAAGGTACGAGGATCGGTCAGACTTGTGAGACTCAGTGGGCTGCTAGGTGGAGCATGGACGGTAGAAGGCCCAGGCAGAGCAGAGGCTGATGAGGAGGTCATGGCAATAATCCAGCCCCAGTGTGCGGTAGCAGTGGACATAGAGGGGATAGGTTGGATTCCAAATATATTTTATTAATGTTTTAGGAGGTGACTTAAATTAGCCACACTTTGTATTTACATAGCTAAATTGTTAAATGATTGTTTATTATACTTTTAAGGGAATCTGTCCTTGATTTTATGAGGAATCCAGTGTAAGTCACCAAATATTGTCTTTTTTCTTTCTTTTTCTGTTCTGGATTGAACCCCAGGGTGGTCAACCACTGAGCCACATCCCCAGTCAGTCCTTTTCATTTTTTATTTTTGAGACAAGGTCTCAGTAAGTCACTCAGGGCTTTGCTAAGTTGCAGAGGCTGGCTTTGAGCTTGCGATTCTCCTGCCTCAGCCTCCCCAGCTGCTGGGATTACAGAAGTGTGCCATCTTGAAAGTCACTAAATACTGTCTAATGGTGACATCTGCATCAGCCTTGCTAGAGCTCAAGTTAATTGAGCTTAAAGGCATGATTACCATTAAAATTTATGTTTCAGATACTTGCTGGGGGGCTGGAGCGGTGGCTGGGTGGTTACAGCACTTGCCTGGCATGCACAAGTGCCCGGGTTCAAACCCCAGCACCCACGTACACACCTAAGTGTCAGAGCAACAAAAGCCATGTGGAAAACTCAATAAAAAATTGATTTAAAAAAAAAAGATACTTTGCTGGGTGTAGTAGTGCACATCTGTAGTCCCAGCACTGGGGAGCCTTACTCAGAATTGCTTAAGCCCAGAGTTTGAGATCAGCCCTAGCAATAGAACGAGATGCCATTCAAAAAAAAAAAAACAAAAACAAAAACAACCAAACAATAAAGAAAACACCCCACTTTGGACTTAGTTATCCCAGCTAGTGTGAAATCTGCACTTGAACTTAATCCCATGTTCGACCTCCCTTTTGAACTTAAGACAGCAGTTATCAAGAGAAGAATTAGGATGATGACTCAGATCAATATCAGCATTGTTCAGGAAATTCTTTTGATTTTACATTGCAAAATGGAGATAATAGAATTTGTTGGCAGGTTGGATGTGGGGCAAGAGAGAAAGGAGCAAGGGTTTCCAGTATATGCAAGTATCTGTGCACGCTGGTGTAGGTGTCTTTATAAAACTTAACATTAACCAAACTCACCTGATTCCATTATTAACTCTATTTTTGCTCAAACCCAAAAGTCCTGAAAAGGGAGAAACTTTCTCAATGTTGTAGTGCATATCCCTGGTGTCTAAAAACATCTCTTTTTGTCTCTCAAAAGAAAGAAAATATGTAGTCATGAGTAATATGATTATAGAAAAGTTGTAAAGAGTTCTGTTATTTTACGTCTTCTATATTTTCAGCATTGACCCTGTATTCATTTAGAAATAAACTATAATTAGTCAAATAAAAATTGTGAAATTAGGGTCGGAGCAGTGGCTCAGTAGTTGTGGCACTTGCCAGGCATATGAGAAGATGCTGGTTCAAACCCCAGCATCACATATATAACTAAGTGTCAGAGAAACAAAAGGCAGATGAAAAAATAAATAAAATTGATTCTTTCTCTCTCTCTCTCTCTTTTTAAAAAGTGAAACTATATAATAAAAAAGTTTAAAAATGCTTATTAAGACTCTCATTAAAAAGTCAAAAATTCTACATCCTACAAGACAGGATGATGGTATTTTTGAGAGCCAATGTCAATGTGGGTAAATGAATCCAAAACTATAAAATAAAACAGCCTCATGTACCCAGGATCAGTTTCCAAGACAGAGTGGATTTCATTAGCATCTTTTTCTACAAGGACACTACAAGGGTCAACCCTCAACAAGGCAGGCAACAGCCTGTGGGCAGGTCAACTCTGCAAACAATTGAAAGGAAGATTTTTCTTGAGATATTAGCTCTCCTATAATCAGGATAATTCGATCACATGTGCTTGAGTTAAAGTTATGGAAAATCATTACTCACACAAGTACGATCCTTATTTTGGTTTCTTGGAGACCATTGGCTTCTTATCAAGAACAAAGTTGTAATTGTAATTAACCTCACATTTTCCCAAGTGGGGCAGGTAAACCTAGAGCTATTCAGTGACTCACAGGTCCACGGTTCCTTAATGCCTTCTGAAACCCTAACAAGCTCTGAAGATGGCAAGCTTTGGGGGGAATGCATCTGGAAGCAAACCTCACCTCACTTGGGGGTGAACCTAAATGGGGGCCCCTGAAGCCACATGTGCTTTTCACGCATTTCACCTAGCTTGAAGCTCATCTATGGCACTGCAGAAATACAAAAGTGTTTGATCACAGGGAAGTGTGCCATGTTACGTAATACACGGTAAAAGCCCCACTTATCTTCTCCAGGTTGCAGTTACCTGAAGCACATCCGGCTTTGAGATGTCAGCATGAGGTTTCGCTGAACCTGTGGTGTGCTTGCTGTTTGGGGGGCTGAATGTGCCTGCTTCTTCCTTAAGAGTTAAGGGTGATGGCTGTTTTTTGTTTTTTTTTTTTGCCCTGGCGAATGCACCAGAACTTATATTCTAGGTGTCTAGAACCTGTGCAGAGCAGAGTCTGTGCCTGACACACCTGTTCAGCTCACCTGTGTGGGGACACATGCTTTGTGGCATCTACTCAAAGATGTGGCTCTGGTTTGTTCCTTCTCAGGTAGGGTACAACCCTGGAGAAAGGTGACCTGAAGCTGCGTGTCTCTGGGCTCACGTCCTGTCGTCTTAGTCTATTTTGAGCTATTATGATGGCAGACCGCAGACTGGGTAATTAAATAATTAATTAATTAATTAATTTGCTTCTCACAGTTCTGGGGGATGGGAAGCCAAGCATGAAGGTGCTGGCATCCGGTGAGAATCTTCTTGCTGAATTGTCCTTTGGAGGAAGGCATTGCCTGGAGCAGCAGGGAGCCTAGCTCAGGTATCTCTTCCTCTTCTTAGAGAGCTGCTAAGGCCATCAGCCCCACCCTTGGGACCTCGTTGAATCTTAATTATCTTGCAAAGGTCCCACCTCCAAATACCATTAACATGAATTTGAGGGTTAAGTTTTCAACAAATGTACTTTTGGGGGACACATTCAAACCATCACATCTGTCAGCCACCAGTAATGGTCGATGGGAATTTGAAGGAAGCATCCTGGTAAATGGCCCAATAGGCCACCCCAAGCCACATCCAAGGTGCCCTCAGCTCTAATAAGGGAGACAGAACTCTCTCTGGATATAGGGAGCTAAGGTGCTTCAGAAGTCACAAAGCCATTAAGAGCCTGAGAAGACAAATCAGTCTTCAGTTGGAAACCCCCCCCCCCACCTACAGTTTAACTGTGCCCTTTTGGGTAATCCAGTGCCTTACTGCAGTCCGCAAGAGCTAGACTGCCTCCTAGGTGGCTTACTCCCTGGCTTTCCTCATAAAGAAAATGTGAGATACAACACAAAGCTGTCTCTCCCATCTATAAAGAAGAACCAAGTTCTTCCATTTGCAGCAAATGATGGAACTGGAGGACAAGATGGAAAGTGAAACAAGCTGAACACAGAAAGCCAAGGGTCATGTGTCCTCTCCCATATGTGGAAGCGGAGGGAAGTGAACATCAAATAGAACGTGGTTACTAGAGAGTGGGAAGGCAGCGGGGGAGCGGATTTGATCGGTGTGTGCTGGGTGCAGGTATAGAAACATCAGACCAAGCCCCACGAACATATGAGATTGATACAAGTCAATAAAATAAATATATATAAAAACAAGTTAGAATAAAAATCCTTCTATATTCAGGATACTAGCCTTCTGGCAGAGAAATGCTTGGCAAATATTTTCTCCTGTGCAGTAGGTGTCTCTTCATTCTGTTAGTATTTCCTTTGATGCAGACATGTTTTTAGTTTGTTATAATTTCATTTGCGGATTTTTTGCCCTTGTTTCTTATGCTTCTAGGTCCTATCCAATAAAAACAAAACAAAACAAAGAAACAACAAACAAAACAAAACAAAAAAAAAATGACTGCCTGGACCGATATCTTGAAGTGTTTCCCCTACATTTTCTTGTAGTAGTTTCAGAACTTCAAGTATTACATTTAGGTTTTTGATCCATTTGGAGTTGATTTTTGTGCAAGGGAAGATGTAGGGATCAACTGTGAATCCTCTGCTCATCTGCATGTGATTATCTAAGTTCTCTAGCACTAGCCTGCCCTTTGATGGACATTTTTGGTGCCTTTACCAAAAATCATATATATATGATTATTTTGGGGACTTCTATTATATTTTGGTGGGGACTGTGTTGAATGCTAATTGGGTAGCATTCACATTTTAAAAATATTAATTCTTTCAATCCATAAACATGGAAAGTCTTTCTGTATTTTGTGTTTTCTTTAATTTCTTTCATCACTGATTTGTAATTTTAACTGTAGAGGTATTCCACTTCCTTGGTTAAGTTCATTCCTAGGTACTTTTTTATTTTTGAAGCTAGCATGAATAGGATTGCTTTCATGTTTTCTTATTAAATTCATTAATGATGCATAGAAAAGCTACTGATTTTTGGTTGTTGATTCTGTATCCTGATACTTTATTGAATCTGTTCATCAATTCTAATTGTTTTTAGAGGTTTTTTTTTTTTAGATTTTTTTAAGAGAGAGGGACAGTGAGGAGAAAGAGAAAGAGAGAATCAATTTTATTTAGTTTTTCATGTGGCTTTCCTTGCTCCAACACTTAATTGTGGATGTGGTGCTGGGGCTCGATGCCTGCCAGGCAAATGCCCTAACCTCTGAGCCACCTTTCCAGCCCTAGGTAGAGGTCTTAGGTTTTCCTATCACACCATCAGCAAAGAGGGATAATTTTTGTATGCCCTTTATTTGCTTCTCTTGCCTAACTGCTCTGGAAAAACTTCTGGTACTATATTGCAGAGAAGCAGTGAGAGTGGACGGTTTTGCCTTGTTTCTCATCTTAGAGGGTATTCCTCCAGCTTTTCCCATTCGATGAGATGTTGACTGAGGGTTTGCCGTAGATAGCCTTTAGCAGTCAGGGTAGGATACTTCTATACCTCAGGGCTCTTAACATGAAGGGATGTAGATCTTTTATCAAACGCTTTTTCTCCATCTACTGGGAGGATAGTATGATTTTTTTCATTCATCCTATTGATGCTACACATCTTGCTTATCAATTTGGAGTGATTGTATAACTTGCCCCAGGGTCAAGCATCTAGTACACTTGAGTCAGCACTTGAACCCTGGGATTGCTGGTGGTTTCATCACGCCACACTGCCTCTCCAGTCCCTCCACATGACTGAGCTCGCCTTTGACTTTTATCTTGTGAAAATACCCAGCTAGATAAAGGCATTGGATACTTTTGGGAGAGTGGGATGACGAGATCCCTGCAGTGAAACCGACTTGATCATGGTATATGATCTTTCCGATGTGCCACTGAATTTTATTTTCTAATAGTTTGCTGAGAAATTTTGGATCTATGTTCATAGAAGATATTGGACTAGAGCTTTGTTTTATTATGTCCTTGCCTGGTTTTGGCTTGGAAAGTTTCCATCGCTTTCATTCTTAATTCTTTAAAAACATTACTTCCTTTTTAGAGAGAAGGTATCTGGTCTGTGATCCTGGAATATTCCTAGCCTAGTGAATTCCACAGCTCCTCTCTCTTATCGGTTAGATTTTCCTCTCGCTACTTCAGCTCCCTTAACAGACAACACTGAGGCCAAAAAAGTGTCATGAAGTTAAAATATCTGGGAGAATCCATAAGATACATAGACTCTCAGTGTCTTCGGAGACCAGGGCAGTGAAGGATTATAGCCTTCCCCCAGTGCCTGTCATGCCTGGAGAGACAAGCCCCTCATGCAAAGTCTCCCTTTGCTTCTATATTCAGGCACCTCTATATTCTGGAACCTCTCTGGAGGGCTCTGCAGGAACTGGAAGGCCGCCTTCTGCGGTGTCTCCTGTTCCTTTTCTCAGTGACTTATATACCCTTGCCGACGCACACAAGGCACAACGTGGGCATCTTCGGTTGGGTACTTCCTCTGCCCAATCCTTCACTTCAGGGGTAAGGTGGGAATTGGGATTTAAGGGGCGGGGTGTGTGTTTGGGAGTGATTTAAATGACCATGGCACTTGACGCTGTTCCAGGAAACACCCAAGCAGCCAGTAGAATCAGAATCTTTTCATTAAAATTCACAAGGGCCACAGGAAGGCTACCATTGGCCAGGCGTCTGGGCCGCCCAAAGATGGGGGTGGGGTGAGGCACAAACTCCTCCCAAATCCCCAGGGGGATGGAGTTGGTCCCAAGAACTTCTGATCAAGCCCAGGGCAGCGGATAGCGGGCCAGGCACTTCTAAGCAGCCATCTCCAGCCCTGTACAGCACCCGCGAGACCTGGCATCAAAACTGCTGTCGGGGTAGGATCCGGAGAAGCACGAAAGAGCTGTGCAAGAAGAACCCAAAGTCCTCAAGCCTGGGGAAGAGGATTTCGCTGCGAAGCCCTGCGGCTCCTCGCGGCCAGGCGCTGCAGCCCCACACCTCGCTCCCCGCTCAGCACCACCGGCCCCTCAGCAGTTTCAGTGCAGGGTCTCCGCTCAAGGACAAGGATCTGTGGCCATGGCCCAGGCTGCAGAGCCGGAGGGTGGCGCTCCAGGTTCCCAGGGGCCGCCCGAGGGCCCAGAGCTTCTGGCTGAGCGACCCGACGGAGCCGGGGCGGCCGGCGGAGAGGCGACGGGGCAGGAGGCCAGCGAGGCTGCTGCGGAGGCGCCCGGGGGCGAGGGGCCTGGCGCAGCCGCGACGGCGACGACGGCCACCACGGCTGCAGTGAAGGAGGAAGGAGGCGGGGGACCGGACGCAGGGCGCACGGACGACCGGTCGCCGGGAGCGGGCAGTGGCCCCGGGACCGAGACGCGCGGCCCGCGGGGTGCGCAGGTCCAAGCGGAGGCGCAGGAGGGGGCAGCGCCGAGCGCCGCGGTGCCCGGGGGCGGGGACGAGGCGGGCGGCGCGGGGCAGGTGCCGGAGGAGGCCGTAGGGGAAGCTCAGGGGCAGTCCCGGGACCCCTTGGTCCCCGCGGCTCAGGAGGAGGCAGAGCACGGGCGAGAGGCTCCAGCGGTCAGCAGCGACGCCCAGGGACCCTCAGGGGACAGCATGGACGATCAGGGGCTGGCGGGAGGGGCGCAAGGGGCGGAGGGTGAGCCCCAGGTCCAAGAGAAGCAAAGTCCCCAGCCCCAGCCCGAGGGCACTGAGGCCGCAGTCCTGGAAACCGGGGGCCCTAGCCCTGGGGAGCTTGCCGGAGTCCTGGGGGAGGCCCCGGGGACAGGGGCGAGTGAGGAAGAGAGCCTCGGGGACGCGAAGGCAGACGCTGGCGAGGATGGGGTCCAGGGCGGGGGCCAGAAAGAGACGGAGGAGGAAGAGGGGAGGCGAGAGCCGGTCGCCAGCGAGGACGCCTCGGCAGTGGGGGACGAGGAGTCCCCCGATGGCAGCCCGGATCAGGAGGCGGCCGAGGAGGAGACCGGGGCCAAGGGGTCCGAGGCCGAGCTCAGCAACCACCTGGCGGAGGGTAGCGCGCCCGGTGGCGACGAGTCCGAGTCCGCGCGGGTGAATGGCCGCCGGGAGGACGGAGAGGCATCGGAGGAGGGGGACCCGGGGCAGGAGCACGACATCACCCTCTTTGTCAAGGTAAATGTCGCTTTCCCCAAATTTTAGGACGCTTTCTCTCATCCTTAGTCTTGGTCCCCTCAGATCAAAGAAGGACAAGCGGGGAGGTCCCTTCCTCCCCATGTCCTAATTGTCTCCAGGGACTTCCACCTGCCAGAGAGAGTTGGGGCAGCTAAGTTTTCTAGAAGAGTTTCAGGAGCAGGTCTGGGGCAGGGGTGGTGAGGAGCGCCGACCTGGGGTCAGCATTCCACTATCCTTTGTCCTGGAAACGCAACTGGCCCTGCTGGTCACCAGGTTATTAAAGAATTTACTAGGGGGAAACAAAAAGTGAGGCGCCCTATTGGTGTTCCAAGGATTTTTGCCAAAGTAAGCTCTGATCCTTGAAGTGAAACAATGCAAACAGGTAGGTTCTGTGAGAGAAGCAGCCCCGGGTCTCCAATCCTAAGGCCCAGAGCCCTCAACAGTTTTAAGTTACAAGGTATTTTACATTTTATCATTTTTACTGAACATCTTAGCATTTACTTTGAAAGAGGGCAAGATGCTGGTGACTTGAACATGGTCTGCCTGTATTCTCAGACTCACTTCAGTTGGGAAAAGAGCAGTGATTTAGTTTGTGAAGGAGTCTGTAGGGACAGGGTAGAGGAGACAAGAGGAAGGAAGTTTTGAGTTTAAATAGGTGTTTTTATAAGGTACCAAAAAGACATGGGCAAAGTCCACTAACTGCTCACACCAAGAATTTTGTTTAAAAAAAAAAAAGACCTTTGGCCAGACCCCTGGGAAGCTGGAGATAATAAGATCAAGAATGTGCATTGCAGGTTGAACCATAATCCTCCAGAAATTTTAGAAATGCTTTCAGGCTTATAGAAGCTAGTTAAGACCAAAGTTCCTGGGCTGAAATATAGGCTGAGCTCCCAAAGTGATTGGCATCAGAATTTTAAGAAATAAAGGGTGGCAAAGGACTTGGGCAGGAACATTGGTGAGAAGGGCCTCTTCTCAGCATTTTTTTTTTTTAAGAGAGAGGGACAGTAGAGAGAGAGAGAGAGAATCAATTTTATTTAGTTTTTCATGTGGCCTTCATTGCTCCAACGCTTCGTTGTGTAGGTGGTCCTGGGGTTTGAACCCGCATCCTGGTGCATGCCAAGCAAGCGCTGTAACTGCTCAGCCACTGCTCCAGCCCCTCAGCATTTTTTTTTAATGGACAGTGGAACATGGGCAGAGCAAATCCGTGTGTTGGGGCATAACCTGAGGGCACTGCCCCTCGGAAGATCCTAGGAGAAACTGGGTATGCGCTGGTGTGTGATTCCAGATCTGCTTGGTTTAAGGAATTTCCCATGGCTCTAGTTGCATGGCTACAGGGTTCCAGCAAATGACCTCAAGTTACAGCTTCCTGCGCGTTCTCTCTGCTTCTGTGCTAGTCTCCTCGAGCTAGTTCCTTTGAAATCACCAGTGAGCCAGGAAATATGCCATCGTTTTGCTTCTTAGTGTAAAATTCTTTGGTTGTTCAGTGCAGAATTTCAGGTAAACCTGCATTCCTGAGCCAGCCACAAGCCCTTGGTGATGTTATCCCTGCCCCAGTTTTCTCGGCCTTCCCTTGCCATTGCTGGGGGTCCCTATGCTTTGTCACCCATGGCACTGCAATGCCAGCCTCAGTAAAGTGCTCTCTGTTCCTTGAGAGAACCACATTCCTTCCTGCCTTGAAATTTTGCACATACCGTGCCCTCTGCCTGAAAGGAGTCTCCACGACTGTCACCCCATCCCTGCCTGCTGCCTGATGATGTGCTGCATGTCCAAGACCCAGGGTGGACTTCCTCCCTGCTGGGGGAGGCTTTTCCATCCCCAATCTGGGTTGGACGCCCCTCTGTTGATACACACACGGCACCATCCTCTGTGTGCCTTGTCCTTTTTCTGGACTGTGTGAAACGTGTCATTATGTCTGGTGCAGACTGCAGGTGTGGGAAGTGAAGGTTTGCATGGGTGGCTCTCTGTCTGTATGAGCATAGTGTGATGACCAAAACCACGGACTTTAGAGCCAGTGGGTCAGGAATCAAATCCTTGCTCTGCAACTTTCTTGCTGTGTGACCTTGGGAAGATTATTCCACCCTCCGTGCCTTTCTTGTCTCATGAATAAAATGGGTACAATGATAGTACCCACCTCCTGTGGTTACTGTGGAGATTCAAGAGTAATTCCATAGGGCACTTCCAGCAGTGCCTGGCTTGAAGCACGGTGTGTGTGCAGGTGTGTATTGCTGTGTCTGCTTAGCTCCTTTGAACTTCCATTGTGTGTGGAAAGTTACCTCCATTCCACCCCTACCATTTCTTTTTTCTTTTTTGTTTTTAGAGGGAGAAAGACAGTGAGAGACAGAGAGATAGAGAGAGAATCAATTTTTATTGAGTTTTTCACATGGTTTTCGTTGCTCCAACACCTAGTTGTGTAGGTGGGTGCTGGGGTTTGAATCTGTGTACTTGCGCATGCCGGGCAAGCACCATAACCGCCGAGCCACCGCTCCAGCCCCCTTACCATTTATTTTTATTTATTTATTTTTTAAAGAGAGAGGGACAGTGAGAGAGAGAGAGAATCAACTTTATTTAGGTTTTCATGTGGCCTTCGTTACTCTGAGGCTTTGTTGTGTACATGGTGCTGGGGTTTCAACTCGCATACTCATGCATGCAAAGCAAGCGCCATAACCGCTGAGCCACCGCTCCAGCCCCACCACTTATTTTTAAAGAGAAAATTCCTCTAGGTGCTTCATTACCTTAATGCTTTGGAGGACACAAGTGTTATGAAAAGTAAAAGCAGTTCCTTTGGTGGGATCCTGCTCAGGAGCAGCCTGTGTAGACGCCCCAGGGCTGTGTGGGCTGAGGGCCACATGCTGCATGGCCTCAGTTGTGCTCCTGGCCTTCAGCATGAGTCTTCCACTGGGGTCCTGCATGTCCTTGGTCTCACATGGCCAGCCTTTCTCCCTGGGGTGCACTCCGCCGTCCTATCTGCTTGAGCATCTGAAGCATGCACATTTGCCCTTGGATTTCATGAGCCTAGGTAAATCCTCCATTTGGAAGCTCTCCTCTGCGCTTAGGTTCAGGGGAAGCATTGTGCTCCAGGTTAATCTTATTCAACAAGCTTGAAGGGCTATGCTTTGGAAACCATGCCAGAGACTGAGAGCATGTGGGCAAGGGTCTTGGTCCATTTTTTGTTGCTATTAAAAAACACCTGAGGGGCTGGAGCGGTGGCTCAGCGGTTACGGCGCTTGCCTTGCATGTGTGAGTCCGTGAGTTTGAGCCCCAGTACCACAGACACAACAAGGTGTCGGAGCAACGAAAGACACATGAAAACTAATTAAAATTGATTCTCTCTCTCTCTCTCTCTCTCTCTCTCTCTCATTGTCCCTCTATTAAAAAAAAAAAAACTTGTGGCCAGGTAATTTATAAAGAATAGAAGTTTACTTAGTTCATGGTGCTGGAGGCTGGGAAGTCCAGGAACTTGGCGCGGTCCCTGCTTGGCATCTCTCTGGTGTGGGCCAGATGTTTGCTGACACCATGGAGGATGTCACATGGCAAGACGAAGCAAGTCACTAATGGGACCCTGAGGGCCCCACCCTCATCTAGTCCTAATTACCTCCCAAAGGCCACACTTCCAAATACCATGAACATCTGGATTTGGGGGTTCATTTTTCAACACATGAACTTTTGGGGTCACATTCACATCATAGCAGCAAGGCTGAGAAGGTCCTGGCCTCCCAGAGCTTACCGTCTAGTACCAAGCAAGGGTGTTGAGCAACGTAACACTACATGTGCCCCTGCCACCTCCACTGGGCTGCAGGCTGGCATGGCAAAGCAAAGGCCATGCCGTATGCATCCACCATTGTTCCCTCCACCTTAGGGCAGTGTCTGGCAGCTGAGAGACACCCAGTTAGTGCTGGCGTGTAGGGAAGGAGGCAGGAGGAAGAGGGGCTGGAGGCCCTGGAGGGGCATGCAGCAGGAGCGCCTTCGTGCTGGGAAGATCGTTAGGAGTGTGTCCGGCTGCAGTCAGTAGTCATCCAGTAACAAGTGCATTTCAACTAATTTTTTTTTTCCATATAAGAAGTAGGATGCAGCAATTTAGCCACATTGCCGAGAGCACAGCTTGCCTCTTGGTGTTCTCTCCCTTGTCATTAAAAGCCAGCTCCTTTACCCTCCAGCTCAGATCTTCATCTGCAGCCCCTGAGGCGGGAGCCAGGGGCTTTCTTTTCCAGCTGG
The DNA here is from genome assembly GCA_004027875.1 of Aplodontia rufa. NCBI lineage: Eukaryota > Metazoa > Chordata > Mammalia > Rodentia > Aplodontiidae > Aplodontia > Aplodontia rufa. Next base: position 56,986 of record PVKS010009665.1, read on the forward strand.
GAGGAATTGGAGGGCGAGCTCCTCCCACCACTGGAGGGGACTTTCCCTTCTGTCCCCTTGGCTGGAGCTGGCCTCTGTGCCCAGCCCTCTCCAGGCCTTTCCCAGGCACCCGGGAGTGGGTGACAAGGTTAGCTTATACCAGGGTCAGCAAATGATGGCTTACAGGCCAGGGCCAGGCTGCCAGCTGTTTCTACACCTGCAACCTAAGAATGCTTCTCACACGTCCAAATGGCTGAAAAACAGCAAAAGAAGAATATTTCCTGACACATAAAACTACATGAAATCCAAATGTCAGTGCCCATAAATAAAGGTTTTTCTCCTTTTTCAACCTTAATTATTCCTATGTTTTATTTATAATCGTTCTCATTGCAACAGCAAACAGAGTAGTGTGACTAAGATTCAGCGGGCCACAAATACCAAAGTATTTACTGTTGGTCCCTTTAAGAGGAAAGTTTGCTGACCCCCTGAGACCCACTTAGATTCATGCACTGCCATCCTTACAGAATTGGAGTTTTCTTTACAAGCAAAAAGGGAACTGGCTATGGAATAAAGAACCCACAGCTTCTATTACAGTGAAAAATATTTAAGACACTAACCATTTCCTATGTATTGTTAGAAATGTATTTTGCTTATAAAATCCATAATTTTGATTTAAGTGAAGTCAAAATAAAATATACGTTAAATACATTTATATGAAGTTTGGAACAGTGTATTCATGTGGCCCATGGGATTTTTTTTTTTTTGTAAAATGTACTTACCATTTATTTAAAGGATAATACAGTAACATTACAAAACTTATAAATATGAAAAGATATAATCCAACGAAAATGTCATTTTATACTTCTGAGGCCCAACTTTCCAGGTTTTCTTCCTATAGATAGTGACTAAATGTCTTTCCAAGGACATTTGGTGCTCATTCAAGCATGTATGTAAATATACTCACTGTATTAGTTATCAGCAGCTGTGTAACAAATTACTCCAAGTCTTAAAACTTTAAAACAGCATACATTCTTCACGGTTTCTCTGGGTCAGGAATCTGACCAGGTAGTTGAGTGCTTTTGGTTCATGGAGTTGCAGTCAAGCTACCAGCTAGGGCTGTGGTCTGGTCTGAAGGACCAACTGCTGGGAGGACCCACTTCCAAGATGGTGGACTCATGTGTCTTTGGCAGGAGGTCTGGTTCCTCACCAACTGGGACCCTTTTAACAGTGTCCTCCCTGTGTAGCATCTGGCACTCCCCAGAACAAGAATCTAAGACAAACCAAGGAAGAAACCATCTTGACTTTGATGTCTCAGGGGTCACACTCTCACTTCTACAGTTTATCACCCATTAGAATTCATTCACTAAGCCCACACCACAGAGGGAGTGGCATTAGACTCTGTCTGTTAAAGGAAAAATCAAGGAATTTGTGGACACCTTTTAAAATACCACATCTACCTTTATTTTCCCCCACAAAAATCGGTGCACTGGAAATACACTAGTCTATGTCTTATTTTCTCCCCTCAACATTATATCTTAGGAATCATTCCCTCTCAGTGCCTATAGCTCCTTTATGATCTTGATAAAAATATTCAAAGTATTTCAGGAATGGGTGCTCTCTACAATTGATCCATCATGGGTGGAGGTGTAGGTACTTGACTCTTTTTGATATGTGAAACAAAGGCATAGTGAATATCTCTTTATGGATATATTATAATATATCAGAGTTAAATTCTTAGAAGTGGCATGTGTACTTAAAATTTGATAACCTTTCCAAACTTCCTCTTGAAAGAGGCAATAGCAGGTAATGGACCTCTGGAACTCTATCAGTGCCATGTTTACTCCACTAGCCCTCCTCACTCAAACTCTGAGAGGTGAGAAATGATGTCCGTCATCTTTTTTGGTGGGTGGGCTACTGGCATGTACCACTGCACCCAGTCTCCATTATCTTTTAATTTATGCTTCTTTTTTTTAATATGAGGTTGAAGGTGCTTTTATATTTAAGTACTATCAGTATCTGTTTTCTGTCATCTGGTTGGTTATGTCCTTTGCTTAATTTTCAAATTGGCTTTCAGCTTTGTTCTTCTAGATTTTTGTGTTCAAGAAATTAGACCCTTTTTTGTCCTGTGTGTTGACTTTCTCTTGCGTTCACCTGAACCCGTGACGTGGCTTGAGTCAGATTGTATTTGCAGGCATTGACTCTGTTGGAGGACAATGATTTAACTGTGGACGTGCTATGCATGTGGAAAGCATCTTGCCTTTTCTGTGTCCGTGGCAGGACACTCCAGGAGAGAAATGGCTGAGGACCTGAATGCGGAGAGGCAGACCCAGGACCATCACTGCAGGACCCACCCTAGTAGGGTCCTAAGCAGTGATCCGGGTCCCCCCATGTGCTCTTTTCTGTCATCTCCAAAGGAAATGAAACATAGTGCATGTCAAGCAGATGTGAGTCTCAGGGCCCCTTTCCTGTTCATGCGTGTGTGAGTTCAGAGCCATCCTGGAGAAGCGAGGCCGCGGCTTCTCCCACTAACCTCTGGCTTCTGCCTTCTATCCAGGGTACTCTCCATGGAGGGGTGGCCGGCTGCTGAGAGAAGAGAAGACTGGAATCATTCTTCTCCAAGCTTGCGTTTGTCTAAACATTTGGGGGACATGGGATGCTACAGTTCAGTAGGCAGCACCAGCAACTATGTCCCTAGCAGTAACTCTGTCTCACATTGGGTCCCAGTGGGGTGCAGGGACATGGGATCAGAGCAGGGAGGTGGTTGTTCTGCTTCTGGATTGGGGCACACCAGAATCTTCTGAGCCCCTTAAGGCAGTGACCACACGGTGTGTCCAAAACACTGGGCATATCTCAGCTACCATGTGCTTTGAAGGCTGCACAGACCAAAGATGTATTGGTCTGGAGATCCAGGGACACCAGGCTTTCCCCCTAAATGACAAAAATTAACAGCTTGCTGGTGCCTTGAGTGTTAGGGCCTTGGAGGTTCATTAAAAGAACCGGCAAAGATAGAATCTTTCTGCTGATTTTTTTTTAACTCCAAGTCCATCCTGTTTCCATAAAAGATCAGACTGGATGGAGTTTTGGGCACACAGTGGCTTCTTGATGTCATTTAGCTCTCCAAACAGAATCTGGTGCTTAAGGAAGCTCAGAGATATTAGCACATTGAATGTGGAGAGGGACATTCTTCAGGCACTGCCATTTTAACCAACACATTAGGATTATAGCAATAGAGCAAAATTGCTCCAGGTACTGAAGCTTGTTAAGGTAAGCTCTGCAGATATGCAACTATGCCCAGTTAGTAGAAAATCAGTTTATGTTCTATTGTCTTTAGATCTTGCTAAAGTTTTCTTAACCTAGTCCAAGCTAGTTAAAGTTGAGTCTATGAGGAAGTTATTTGTGCCTTTTGGAACACCCTGGGATGTTAGCATGGTGGATTAGAGGTGGCTGCACCTTCTTTGACGGGCCTTCCACTGAGAAGCAGGGTCTAATTTTCCTTCCTCTGAATCCGATGTGATTTTCCTGGCTGTTTGCAACCAGTAGAATATGGTGCAAGTGATACCGGGTGATGTTTGTCAGTGAAGGCCACATAGCTTCTGCCTTATTCACTGACCATCCTGAAGTCACCATGCAGGAGGGGACACCTGCAGTGCTCCATTTGCTAATCCTACCTGAGGCCAGCCTGGCAACCATCTATCCAAGACATTGGGTGCCTTTCCTTTCACCCTCCAGTCCATCCACCAGCTGGGCACCATGGAGTAACCTTTGTCAATGCCACAGGAACAGGGGAACCACTCAGGAAATTTTTGCTCACATTCCTGACTCTCAAAGTCACAAGGTGTATAAAACAGATACTTTAGGTTCCTAAATTTGGGGATAGTTTGTTATGCAGCAGTTGGTGACTGAGTCACACAGCTTAATATTTCCTTTCTAAGTTGGTGAAATTGGGTGGGTAAAGAGACAGGGCCAAGGTGGGAGGTTTAAAGCTTTTTGGAATCAGCCTAGCAGAGGAGAGGAATCTTGGTCCCTCTATTTGGTGCCTGCATTTTTTCCCTTTTGAGGCACTATGGGGATTAGAAGACTGTCACTCAGGAACGTAAACCACCGGGGTATACAACAACAGGCTGCATTATCAAGCAGACTTTCCAGAACAAGACACGCCTTTGTTGTAGTAATTCCTTGTGGGAATTTTACAAGGAAATAAGCTTTTCTTCTCCGTGTATAAGCTTCAGTTGGTATCAGGCCAGATTATTAAATCAGGATTAAAAATAGCCCTGGCCCTTTTCAAGCATAACACATACATGAGAAAAAATGGAAAGTGTAATTTTATTTGTTCATGTACTTTTTATGACTTGGTTCCACCTGCTGCTACAACAAATGCTAACCTCACTAAGCCTTTTGCCAAAATTGAAAGCTCAGAGCATGTGGTTCAGCAACTAAGCTGTGTGGGTCAACTGTTTAATCCACCTAATAATGAATTAATTGTCACGGCAGTCAACAGGAATACATACTGCACATAGTTGGGAATATGGTTAGGATTAGGAAGCTTTTTTGAAAAGTTCAGATTCACGTTTCAAAGTTTGAAGATCTAAAATATATTTCTTTGGATTTCAGTGTGGTGATGAATGAATTTATTTCTAAGTTCTAAGGATGTGGAGCTTGATCCGCGTGCTTTGAGGGAGATCATAATCCCTGTGCGGGCTGAGTGTGCAACTTGGTAGTGGATTTGACCAACAGCGTGCTCAAGAGTGGGCGCAGCTCTGCATGGCACGCTGTGTGACCTGCTGCAGGGCTTGGGAATGCCACCAAGTCGAAGCCCCTGGAGAAAGCATGATCTACTGTGTGGCCTTTCACTCATTTGGGAAGAAAGACACCATTTTTCTTTTCTAAAGCAGGCCTTGGTGCGCTTATAATAGCATTTTTTTCTTTGTGGTCTTAAGGGAAGTGTGACACACAGAATGAGCTAGCATAGGAGCAATGAACGTTGCCAACAGAGAGCTGGCCATGAGGGCCAGCTTGACCTCCTGTTCTTCCTCCTCAGTGTGGGTTGCCTCTTTTTCTGCAGGGGGTCTCATTTCTGCCACTGGGTTTTGCTGGGTGCTGTGGTACTCGCTGGTTTTTCTGATTGTCCACTAGAGGGCAGCCAAGGGACAAAAGAATGATGGGCGCACCCGGTGGTTTTGGACAGAACCTTTCCCATCTCCCAGGGAGGCTGCAGAAATGGAGGAGCCTTCCAGGGGGTCTGAACAGACCTCGTCACACATCCTGGCTGCTCCGCCCCCTCCTCTCATGACTTCATGATGGCTCACTCTGTGACTGTCCTGACAGCTCCCACCTGCACCTAACCAAGAGGTGGAGGCTAAGACCAGTGAGGATTCCTAGTTTGCTGGCATGAACTGTGGAGGAAGGAGGAGACAGCGCTGCTGAGCGGAGAAAAGCGTGGGCAAGAGGGTGCAGGGAGAATGACGGGACCTTGGTGGCAAGTCTCATGAGATGCGCTGCCACACGAACGGCTTCCCTCCACCTCTAAGGGAGACTTGCAAGTAGGGATTCCAGAATTCAAGCTGGGACATCCATTTCTGAGGGTTGCAATGCCAGAAGCTCCCTGAGAAAGAAGCCTTCCTGTATTCCACGACTGCTGCAGAGTTGTCCCTGTCCCTTGTAGAAACTGTGAACTTAGTTACAAACCTAGACATTACTGACTCTCTGTGCAGTTCCTGTTGGTTCTGCTTATATTATGTTGCCCCTCAAGGGGTTCAGGTATTCACAGGACACTCCTTCCCTGATTTCGTGGTCCATCGACATGTCTATAAAGTCATTCCTTTGGCCCTAAACAAACACACCATCTTCCCCTGGAACACAGGCACTTTGTTACTGATGCCTTCCCCAAGGAGCACCAGTGGGTGAGAGTTAAGCACGAGGATGTTTGCTTTAAGTCTGCAAGATGCCCAGTCCTGGCTGGACAGGCTGAGGCATGTCGGCCCTGTAGAGTCAGAAATACCCAGGACCCGCCAGCCCTCCTGCCCTAAAGTCTCTCTCTTTCTCTTGCTTTTTTTTTTTGGTACCAGAGATTGAACCCAGGAGCAGTTAACCACTAACCACATCCTCTGCCCCTATTTTTTACTTTTTATATTGAGACAAGGTC
>PVKS010009666.1:0-63097 GCA_004027875.1 Aplodontia rufa
GGGGAGGGTATATGAAGAACTCATAGGAGTCTGGAGATTGGGAAGATGGGGGAACCATCCCAGAAGCCGATGTCATTCCTCCACGAACTACTCATTTAACGCATGAGTTCTTCTGGGGGAAACTGCAATAGGTAAAATCCAAGGTGGTTATACATGATCTGGTTTTTCCCCTCGATAACAAAGTTTATATATATGTTTTGATAATGTTTCCCCCTCAACTGTATTTCTATATTCTTCTAATAAAAAAAAAGAAAGTTGCTACAATACCAATGTACAAGTCTTTGTGTAGATTATGGGAATATCAAAAATGTAGTTATATATGAATTAAAGAAAAAATGAGTATAGCATCTTATATTCTTCACTCAAAAATAAGTCCGCTCCTATTAAGTAAACTTCTAATTTACATGTTTCCAAATAAATGGAGCAGATAGGTTAGAAATTGAGAAGTAATGGCCATTCTCTGGATTAATGAGTACAGAATGTTCCCCAGGTGCTCACACACCTCACACAAAGCAAACAGTGAGACAAGGTGCCCCCGTTATAAGAGCGGGTCAGTTTAAGATGCCCAGAGGAGTATCCCAAGAATGTTCTTCTAGTCATACAGATGACAGCTGCTTACAAATTTCTTAGGAGAAATAGGAGATTGATTTCAGAATACTCTGAATGTTTTTCAGAGATCACTGCACCTGAGTTTGTAGCATGGAGTCCTTTAATAAAAGGTGGATTAGTCTCTTGTTCTATTAAAGAACTCCTCTGGTGTATTGGTTACTTCTTGCTGCATAACAAACCACCCCGAAATTTAGAGGCAAAAGCAAGAGACACTTATTTAACTCATTATTGTCTGGATAAACAATTTAGGTTTGACTCCTCTGGGAGGATATTTTTATCTCAACTGAACATCCTCTTCATTTGCTATCAGCTGCAATTTGGCTTTGCTGATTATTGCTATATGCTCTCCCAATCACTGTGACGAGGCTGGGACAACTGGGTTAACTGAGCTCTCAACCTTTAGAAAGTTTGCTGTGCTTGTCCACATGATAGCTGGGTAGGGTTGCATGGAGCATGGATAAAGGGAAGAGTAAGGGTTACGGCTACTTTGGTAATCTGCTACATCTGGGTTATTACACAATGTTGTGGTGTAAATTTTGCGTTCCAGAAATAAGCCACCGAAGTTCAAGATCCTGCTTTGTCATTTGCTAGCTGAGTCATGCTAACCTCCCTAAACTTGCTACCTCATGTGTAAAATGGCGATAATAACAGTAAATACCTTATGGTATTATTATGCATGATTAACATACTGCCTGGTACATAAAAAGAATTCAGTACATGTTTTTCATTGTTGTTATTTTATTATCATTACTATGTGGTGCAATTAATTTACCTCATAAGAAACAAAAGTATGCTGCTAAATTTAGGCAAAAAGAGATAAACTGCTCCCTCTCCTTCATACAACTCATCTTAAAGTCATTTACATATGAATATATAGAAAAAGTAAGGGAATTATTTTATTTATAATTTATTTTCATGATAATGAGTGTTTTTTTTTAAGTAGTGCTGGAGATGGAACCCAGGGCCTCTAGCTACATGCTAGATTGTAGCTAAGTCTACCACTTAGCTACAATCCCAGCCTCTGAATGGCTTTTTGAATCTTTAACCATTGACAAGACCAGAAGCCAGGATCAGTATTCTTTGTGATGTTTTCCCTGTTTGAGGAACTTAGCATGGTCTCTAGTATCTTCTTTGCAGCTAGTGATCTGGTTGGTATATGCCTTTATCTCTACCCTTGTTAATAAGCACCCACACCCCAAGAAACAATTTACCTTTATCTGGAAAATTCTGGAATTCACCTTCAGTGACACACTCCAACAGTGCACCAAGTCTCCAACCCTATGTGATAATTTAGTTTTTATGGATCTTGATTGCGTTTCTGTTTCATAAGGCATAATACTGGTCCATCACATTGATGGCACCAGAGTGACTGGCCTAGTGGTCAAAAAGTCACACATATTTTGCACATTTTATATGCACGAGAGGGAAATAAAACCAACAAAAATCTAGCAGTCTTCTTACTTTGGTAAAATTTCTAGGGGTTTAGTGACTTGAGGCATGATGAGATATGTCTTCTAAGATAGAATAAGTTGTTGTATCTGGTCCCTCCTACAACCAAAAAAGAGGTACAGTCCTAGTGTATCTCTTTGGATTTTCAAGGCAATGCATTTCTCATTTGGGTGCATTACCCTGACTATTTTACTAAGTGACACAAAAGATGCTAGGCTTTTGTTAGATCCCTACAGGTGAACCACAGTGCAGGTGCTTAGGAATCTGGAGCAAGGCCCTCCGACATTCTCAGATTTCTACTCTCCTTTAGAGGAACAGCTCTTACCCTTCTGTGAGGCCTTAGTAGAGAGTGTCCCAATGCTGCACTATGGGACAGCAAGTTACCATGTAACCAGAGTTGCCCATCAAGAACTAGGTGTTATCCGAACCACCAATCTAGAGGGTCAGGCTTGGACAGCAGCACTCTGTCATCAAAGGGACAAGATATAGACACAATAGGTGCTATGTTTAAATGTGTACTACCAAAGTTCTTGTGCTAATCAACAATTTCATAAACTAATGGTATTTACAGACGGGGCTTATGGAGGTAATGATGCATTAATGGCTTTGCATCAAGCGGAAGACAGATCTGAGCTGACATGGTCCTTCTTGCACACTTTGGCCAAGTGATGCTTTCTATTGTGTTATCATGAGGCCAGAAGGCTCTCACCAGATGCCTTGGACTTCTCTGCTTCCAAATTATGAATTGTTTACAACTCACCTGGTCTGTTATAGCTCCAGAAAACAGACAATAGAACTTGAATAGGCCCTGAAAATACAAGTAAGTTACATGAAGAAGCTGCACAAATGCCCATGACATCCTTTTATGCCTTCTTTCTTCCAGCCTGCACCTGGGCCTCATGGAGATCTCCCTAGAATTAGTTGACAGTGAATGAGAAGCCCTGGGCATGGTTCTAGATGGTTCTGCATGATAGGTAGGCACCACCCAAAAGAGGACAGCTGCAGCACAGACCTTCTCCTGCAGAGCAAGGGAAATCCTCCCAGTTTTGCAGAACCTCCATCATTGCACCCGGGTGTTTACTTTGCTTAGAAGAAATGGCCAGATGTGCAATTATGTGCCCATTTGAATGCCATGGCCAATGGTTTGGATTGACGGTGAAGGGCTAAGAAGGAATAAGATTGGAAATTTGGTGGCAAGGAAATCCCATGGAGATTTGCTAAGTAGTTTCAAGTGAAACTCTTTAAAAGTTTCTTTTTCCATCAGTCTTTAACTTTCCATTTCTTTTAATTTACCACTCATTATAACACATGCTAACATGTTGAAATGTTTGAGTAGCATTGCAGCTGCTTAACCCAGTAAATTAAGTTAAGAAATAAAAGGGTCATTTAATCCTCCCAAAACATCCTTTCTTTTATCTAACTGTCATAATACATTCAAAGAAATTGTGATATCTTCTAGCATGCTACGTACCACAATTAGATGTTGTCACTAAGCATTATTCATAATAAGACCTTATTAGGGAGTTACTTTATTACAGATGTTTCATTTTGCAACACAATAATTTAAGTCTCATTTATTTTCTCAACAAAATTGGGTGTTATAACCCAGTATTTCAGCCACTAAAGTAATTTGCAAAATCTGGGTATAAAACCACAATAAAAGAATAATTTATGTTAATTTATAAAATAAGAGTTTAAAGTATTATTGTGAACATTTTACTACTACTTGAAAAAGAAGAAACTGACTGAAAGGAATATTTTTGCTAGTATTAGTGAAATATTGGGAGTCTTCCAGTCCAAAAGCATTCATTGATTCTCTTTTATTCTCTTGGAATACATTTTAAGAGGGTAGCCACAACACTAAAATAATAAAACCCAGTGGGGTTGAAACTTATTGCTTTATAGTACATATATAGAAAGTAGCTGTATTCAGTAATAACATGATTTCTAATCATTCAAAAGAATATCCCTTATTGATCATAGGAAAATTTGTCATTTGTTAAAAGGACCTTTTCTTTGTTAAAAGAAGCTGCCATGCACATTTTGGTGGGAATATAAAGAAAAAGTACACAATGTTCCTGATTGAGTGATACTGCAACATTCTTGGGAAGATGGAGCATATACATTTTAATAATGTAATACAAAGAACATCAATTTGAATGATCATTAATATATGACAACATATGTATTAACTAAGAGGTACAGAATAAAAGTGCAATCAAAATAGATTGTTGATAATCAAGAATTGATTCAAGAAAAGATAAAGTGAATTTTGAAACAGTAAAACACAGGTTGTGAGATAAACAGAAATAAATTAATTGTTATTGACAAAAATAGAACAGAACGAATACAAAGCTGTATATAATTGGTGATGGATTTTTGTTGATTAACCAGAAATAAGGAGATTTGAAACAAGGAGGGATGTGTTGAGATTTTCTACAGAAGTCTATTTTATCATAGAGGCAGAAAGGCGAAGTGGTTCAAAGCTAGCAATCTGGAATGAGACTACCTGAGCTTGCCACTAATTAGCTGTGTGACTTTGAGTAACTTGGTTGACTTCTTTGTACCCCAGTTCCTCATTGGGGGAAAAAAAGAAGTGCTAGTTGCATCTGCCTATGCTAGATTGGACAGTGTCTACTTAGTTAAGGTAGGAACTACATTCCCCAGAATCCCCTTCCCTTTTTGGATCTGGTTTATTTTAGTAAAATAAGAAGAATTTGTAATCACAAACTAAGTGTTAGGCCTTTGGGGAAACTGAGGCAGCACAAAGATCCACTCCAAACCTCGATTCCTACAAGGAAGTCAGAAAGAGTTCAGACATGCCATCAGAGTAACAGGAATGAGTTTACCGAACGGACAGGAAAAGGCAAAAGGGGAACTCTCAAGAGAGAGAATGGCTTCTCTCACAGAGGAGAGGGACCATGTGCCTTTCCTGCACTGAAGTTTTTTTGGGGATTCCAGAGCAGTTTCCAGAGAGTCCCACCTAGGTCCACCTCTTGACTTTTCATTGACAGCAAGATGATATCAGACTTTCAAGTCCTTACCGTCATGGCAACTCTATAGGTTACCTTGGCCCCTGCTGAGTGATTCTCATGGGATTCTTATCCATGCATTCTTACAGATTTTCTGATGAGGAGGAATTATCCTTATCTTCCTGAGTTTCAGGATCTGGTCACAAAAGTCTCTTCCTTCAGGACAATTCCAGTTCCCCCCATCAACAATATTTGGGGGTCCCATTTCCTCTGCAGACAATAGGTAACTTGCTGAGGAATGTGACACACCTGCTTCCTTAGGCCAGGCAGGCTCCCCAGCAGGTAAACTGCATTTTGAAAGAGAAAGCATGTGGGGTCAGCAAAGTGGGGCCTTTTATAGAATTATTCTCTTAACCTCCAGTTCCCACCATTAGCATCTGTCTGTCCCCTAACATAAGTGTCAGAGAAGACTCTTTTGGAATACCGAAATTCTATTTCAAATAGTGTTCATTAATTATTTACATCTGCCACTGTAGCACTCTTATGTTTGTATTGAGTTTTAAAATGATGTGTTGGGAGAAGTAGAAAACATAAAATTACAAGTCCCAAGATGAGCTGTAACAACTCATTTTTATTTCAATTGTCCCCCAGGCAGGTAAACAGCTGGGAGCTAAATGAAACAATGATGACAAAATGCTAGAATTGCTATTGTTAGAGTTGTATTGCTAAATAGGATAAAAATGCTACAAATTAGTTTATATTTTACAAGTCTTTTTCACTATATTCATCTAATCTTGACCAGAACAAAGAGAAGTGCCCTGTAACAATTATGAATTGCTTAGTCCTATGTCAGGGAAAGCTGACTCAGATTATTTAGTAGGCTCAATCCTTAACTGGTACTTCCTTCCACTAAATTTCTCTTTCTAGTATTTTCAAGTGACTTTGTGGGTATCAACACCATTGTGGTAGGTGTAAGGAAAGAAGTGAATGAAGGAAATAGAGGAGACCTGTGGCTCAACAGTAACAGATTATTGGGGAGAAACCTGTGGAGGGGGACCCAGTGGAGACTATTACCCACCTGCCTGGGGAGAACGAGGGGGAAGGGAATTAGGGGCCACTAGGATATTTGTCTGGTAGGATTCTTTTCTTAATGATGGGGGTGTTTAAGGTGGAATATTATCGAGCATTTAGGGATAGGTGGGTCAGAGTGACCTTGTGGTATTTCATGTTCTCAGATGGAGGATATGGTTCAAAATGGCATTGCCTAAGTCAGATTCTACCTAACAATATGTGAAAATTAATGAATACAATGAAGACAAAAAAATTTTTTAAAAGAATTTGGGGAACTACAGAGGAGTGGTGAGATTGGGGAATGGGAGCAGGGGGCAGGATCCTGGACAAGGATCTGGTTTAAGCAACTCTGTCAATACATATGCATGTATGAATGTGAACCAATGAACCCCAAATTCCTTCATTATGTAAGATGATGCTGAACCAATATATATATATTTTTTAATTTAGTGTTCCATTTTGGATGAGACTATTTTTGGAAGAGGGGGTACTGAACTAAACTTTGAAAGCAAAGGGGAAAAAAATATTACCAGATGTGCATGTGTAAGAAATATTTTTGGAGTACAGCAAGAACCACTGAAACAGTGACTTAGCAAGGAATAGAATAGGAGAGATCCCTTTATACTTGCAGGTATCTCTAGTACCTTAAGGGTAAGAGCTCTGACCATGTAGCTTGACAGATGAATAGCAAGTGACTCCTGAGAGCAGAAGTGGGTGGTACATGAACAGATTCTGCTTCTCAACACCAAAGATCACATTCCCAGTAAGGAACAGGAAATCTCACTGAAAGCCCAGATAAAGAAGGCACTTGGAACAACTAAATTCACCAACAGTTATTCAGCTTGTCTCAGTCATCCTGTGTTTGAACTCAACACACACTAGACACAAAAGAGGCTAATTATCTGTTCATCTATCAGTAATCAAAAATAGAACGGGATGTCATCACTGTCTTCATCCCCCACTCCTTCCCCAAGACAGAATACATTCTCCTACCGCCTCCCTGAGTGACCAAGGCTCCACCGCAGATGCTCTCAATCTTTCTCTGCAGGAGAATCCTTTGGAGAAATGCTTTAAAAACTCTTATATCCGGGCTGCAATCTGTACTAACTAAATCTGAATCCAGGGAATGAGAATGATGGCTTTGTATTTTTTAAGGTTTCCAAGGTAACTTCAATGTGCTGCCAAGTTTTAGAAGAATCTAATAACCACACAAATGCAGTTACTACCAGATTAGACCACAACTCAATCAGACGCTTTGTATTTCCCTTTAGTGAACAGATCTGGGGGAATAGATTTTATTTGGAAAGAAGATCTTTACATAGGTAACCAAGTAAAACTGAGACCACTAGGTGGACCCTGATTCAATATGACTGGCGTCCTTATAAAAAGATGGGATTTAAATAGGACATGCATGAAAGAAGAATATCATGTGGAGACAGAGTCAGAGGAGGGGCAATTGATCTACGAGTCACAGAATGACAACTGTGCCCAGCAAAGGACTAGTAAAAAAAGCTAGTAAACGGCTTGGAACAGATTCTCCTTCAGTCTTCAGAAGGATCCAGCCCTTTGGCCATCTCAATCTTGGACTTCTAGTCTCTAGAATGTAAGATCCTAGATTTCTGTTTAAGTAACCCAGTTTGTGGTACATTGCAATAACAGCTCTAGCAAACCAACATGAGGCTCAAATAGATATCTAACTTACAAAGCCAAGTTAAGTACATTAAAACATTCTCTTAATTGTATCATGCTATTAAAAAGTAACTGCTGGGACTGGAGCGGTGGCTCAGCGGTTACAGCGCTTGCCTGGCATGTTCAAGTACAGGAGTTCAAACCCCAGCACCACGTACACAACCAAGTCTCTGAGCAACGAAAGCCACGTGAAAACCTAAATAAAAATTGCTTCTCTCTGCCTCTCTCTCTCTCTCTCACTGTCTCCTCTTTCTTTAAAAAAAAAAAAAAGTAACTGCTGATTGGGGAAGGTTAAGTTGAGGCAAAATGTACTTATGAACAAGACTGTTTTGTTCAAGGGCATAAAAATTTTGTAGATTGAAATTTCTAAACATAGCCTAACAAATACTTTACTTATTTCACCCGCATTCCCAAGAATAATCATTCTACACTAACCTCTGAAAAATATTCATGGTAAAGATTATTGGAAAACCTCTTCGAATAAATATGACCTGAATGTCACTTCTTATCTGAACTTTTAAAAAGTTAATAATATTTTAAAATTAAGAAGGTACAAAAGTGTTTTTAGGAAAATCAGCCTCTCTCCCACACATGTACCATTCAAGTCTCCTTCAAGATTCAAACCTGTGACTTTCCTCTCCCCATCCTCATCCTGCTTACCTCCAGTCATGGATCTAGTGGGGGTTGGATACAATGTTTAGGTTCTAAGAGATCATCTGCACTTTAAAATTTAAATATAGAGCATTATTTAAGGTAGGGAATGCACATGTCCCTATCAAAATTCAAACAGAAGAATAATGGGCAAGATGTCAGTCAATCTTCCTTGAAACTTTTTCTCAGCCACCCTGCTTCCTTCTTCTCCTGAAGCAGTCAGCAACCCCAGGTTCATGGGCACACTTTCCAAAATCATCAATACCATAGGAAAAATGTAATGTGTGCATATTTAAAAGGAAATGAAATGGTAGCATATTTATTCATGCTGGTCTGCAAAGTGCTGAGGGGTTTCTCCCTCTTTCTTTAAAATGTTTTAAATCAGTATGCATACAGAGCTTTCATTCATTTTAAAGTAAAATTTTGTTTTGAAATGATTTTTTTTAATTTAAAGAACAGTTGTAAAGATAGTATAAACAGTTCCCTTATACTTCTCATCGAGTTTCCACTAATGTTAACATCTTACATTCTCATGGTAGAGTTTTCAAAGCAAAGACATGAACATGGTATATTACCACTATCCAAGAGCTTGATTTTCGCAACAGTTTTTTTGTGCCTTCCTTTTACAGCTCAGGGTCCAACTGAGCATACTATTTTGCATTTGGTTATCATGCTTCCTTAGGCTCCTATGACCTATGACGTGTCTCAGTTTTCCCTCTTTGTCCAGTATTTTGTAGACTGTTCTTCAACTTTGGTTTCATAATTGGGGGGGGGACAGGGGGGAGCAGAATTTCTTCTTTTTTAATTTTTTTAATTAGTTGAATATGGACTTACAATTGAGGGAGAATCATTATCAAACAATCAAGAACCAATGTATATTTACATAATTAGCCAAGGCTGATGCCATGTCATGTTTTCCCCCATTGGGTTCCCTATGGTTCTATGTTTCCCCCAAAAGAATCCCTGCATTAAATGGACTTCTCATGAAGGTTGGAGATCTCCTTCTGAGTTGATTCCCCCATACTCCCTTCAAGATTCCTATTCTTATTCCTAATCCTTCCTATTCCCTTCCCCCTACCTGCCCGCTCCCTACGTCTCCAGGTATCCTAGGCAAGCTTCCTCCTGTTTGTGTAAAAATTCATACATGCTGAGGTTATTATTAGCTTAGCCATCTATCATACTGTTTCAGGTTGTATTCTAGCTTCCACAAATGAGAGAAAACATTCAGCCCTTGAGTCTCTGAGATTGGGATACTTCACTTAGCATAATTTTTTCCATCTCCATCCATTTGGCTGTAAAAGCCATGATATTATTTTCTCTAATGGCCAAGTAGTATTCCATTGTATATATGTACCAAAGTTTTTGAATCCACTCATCTAATGAGGGGGATCTGGGGTGGAGCTCATAATATTTTTAAAACCAAGATTAGACTGGGTGAGGGGTTTGGGGAAGATTAACACAGAGATTAGGATCCCTTCTGCTTACACTATATCAGGGGCATGCAAGATCCATGTAACAATGCCAGTGATATCAACTTTGATCACATGGCTAAGGTGGTATCTGTCTTTTCCCCTCTGCAAACTTACTCTTTTTTCCTTTTCAAACACTATTCTTTGGAAATGAGACACTAAATCCAAGCCATTCTCAGGTAAAGGGAAATAAACTCCATCCTGTGCATGGGGTTATATCTACATCACTTATTTGGAATTATTTTGTATAGATTTGTTTGTTCTCCCCTGTTGACAACTATTGATTTGTTTATTCATACAAGTAGGACCTTATAGGTATTTATTTTGCTATTTGGGTTGTTATCCAGCACTGTTTTATATATTCAGTTGCTCAAATTGTTCCAGTTTTGGCCTGTATCTCTGTGACATAACCTATGCTTTTTTGTTTATTTATTTGTTTTTAAGGCATCTTCCTACTTTTGAACACTAGAAGAAGTTCCAGGATTATCTTGTATTTTTCTTGTCCCAGCTCTAGAATCAGCCATTTGTCCAAAGTTTCTTTATTGGAGAGTGGTTTTCAGAAACCAAGATCAGAGCATGAGGTCTGCTGTTTTATTTGGTGTGTCCTTGCTTCTAGGTCCTCTCTATGGACAGAACTAGGAAATAGATGCACACATACTATTCAACACATACACCCATCTTTATTGCCATATTACCAATATATGTGTTCACACTGATGTCTTCAGCTCAAATCTAACACCTAGCCTGCCTCTTTTCCTTATTGTAACATATACATGACAGTGATCAAACTGACTCCTGTTATCGAAAATGCATATTTAAAGTACACATATACATACAATGTAATTTCAGAAATGCTTACAGGTGTTCTGAGACACAAATATGCTGACTGGAATATAGGCTATAAAACAGAGCTTAGGCACACACAGTTCTTTTCATTTCTAGCTTTTCAGTTTCCATCCAAATCAATTTTTTCTCAAGTTATTTAGGTCCATTACTTTTTTCCCCAGTACTTTCAGTGAGGTTGTGTCAAACATTTGTAAATGAGTGTAATTGATTTGTCAGCCTACATTCCCTGGATCCCCTGACATACAAGTCAATCTTTCCAAAAATTTATTTGCTTACATTAAAGTTCACACTGTGATATGCAATTCTATAGACTTTATTAAGTTCACAGAGTCATATTTCCACTACCCCAGCAACATTAGAATGACTCTATCATCTAAAAATTTCACTGTGTAGCAAGCACCATTTAGTCAACCACTGTCCAGCCCCTAAAACCCTGGTAACCAATGAACTGTTCTTCATCCCTATATCTTTTCCAGAATGTCAAAGAAACAGAATCATAAAATATGTAACTTCCTGGGTCTAGTTTCTTTCACATAAGAAAATATATTTAAGAGTCCTCCATGATGCTGTTGTCAAAAGTTCCTCTTTTTATTGCTGAGTAGGATGTCACTGTGTGACTGTCTGACATCAGCTTATCCATTCATCAGTTGTAGGACATACAGGTTGTTCCCTGTTTTTAGTGATTAGAAATAGAGCTGTTATAAACACCCTCATATAGGTTTTTGTGTTATTTTGGTTTTAATTTCTCTTGGGACAAAGGTGAAGTTGCTAGGTCATATGGAAGTAGGTGACTCATTTTGTCAGAAGCTTTCATCTTTTTTTGCAATTTTAATAATAGATGTGAAGCAAATCTATTAAGCATATTCTTTCAAAATGTTGATTAATTTTAAAGATTTCATCTTTCAAAAACAGCAACATGTCATAACTTGTGCATGGTATCAATAGCTAGAAATATGTTCCTTACCCTCAACTCTTGGAGTAAATCTTTGGGGCTCAAAATGTACTGTGGATGGTCATTTTATCATTGAATGAACAGAACCTCTGTAGAACAATTGTGGTCTACTCTTTCAGGTAGGGATCCCATTTTTAAAATGACTTTCTATTTCCCTAAAATGCATGTTCCATTATTTTCTTAAAATATATGTTAACGTGAAATAACTAAAATTACCTACAGAATGTGAAAGTAGTACTTTTTCCTTGGCTAGTAATTTACTGTGTCTTTGATATTATGCAATATGTGGGAATATGAAATCCTAATGGTAACTGCCTATAGAGTTTATCAAATAGTACAATTTCATACTAAAATGTATAGGAAGATCATTATAGAATTTTGTATATTATGTATATAAAATTTATTTGAAAGGTTATATTTTTTAAATTCTTACATTTTAAGCTATTAGGTAGTATTTACTAGTACAAATCTGAAATATAACCATTTTAATTCACACTACATTATACCTCTTATTATTCATGTATACCTTCAAGAAGAAGGAAGGGAAAATAAAGAATTCATATTATTATTTTGATCACACTTAAGTATTTGGAGATTTTTAAAGATTTTGATATGATATCACTTTCCTATCTTTTCATTATCATAGCAATGAAAGGACTTTTATACAGACGTTAAAATACATAATATTGATATGTACTTTTATTCATTATGCAAATTGATATTTTGAAAAATTCAAAGCTTTGCTATGAATCTGTGGATGGATTATGATTCTTAACTATGTTTGGGATTATCTAGGAACAGATACACTGTGGCAAACCAAATAATAACTGTTTGTCAACTTTTCATTGCTGTGACCTAAATAGCTAATAAGAACTCCTTAGAAAAGGAAAATTTTATCTGAGGCTCGTGAATTCAGAGGTCTCAGTCTACTGCTGGCTAACCCTGTTGCTCTGGTTCTGAAATAAGGTTGAACATTGCGGTGGAAGGGCATAGTGGAGAAAAGCTGCTCACCTTGCAGAAGACAGGAAGCAGAGCGATTAAGCCTACAGGGACAGAATACAAACCCCCAAAACATGCCCCCAAAGACCTACTTCCTCCAACCATGCCACACCCACCTATAGTTACCACCCAGTAGCTCATTTAAATTATTAATCTATCCATGGATTAATCCACTGAGTATGTTAAAGCTCTTATTAGCTAATCGTTTCATCTCTGAACATTGTTGCATTGTCTATCACAAGATCTTCTTGGGGGTCACCTCATATCAAATACACAACTTTATCTCATGTAGCTTATGTAAGGAAAGATAGTGAATTCATTGTTAGAATATTTATACTGAATTATTACCCAAGGTATAAGAACAGATAAACTAATATTCATCCATATGATTGCTATTAGTTTATCTTTGTCATGAATTTGTGATATTAATTAGCATTAAAGATAGAATTATAACAAGGAAGAGATTTGAGGGCATTGGCTTGCTATGTAAGAGGACAGAAAAGAAAACTGTACAGAAACTGTGACTCAGAAAGGAAAACAATGTCCAAGTTCAGTGAAGAAGTAGGAGAAGGGCGAATACAGTCTCAGGTCCTCCAAGATCCCCTCTTTAGCGAGCAGTATGGCTCTAAAGAGACCTGAGGAAATTGTTCTGAAGCTCTGTGTAGTAAAACCATTTTGATTTAGATTCAGTGTTCTTTGGGATGGCACATCTGTTGGGTTGATTATCTCTATCCTTGAAGAAATATAATGCCTATCTTTACGCTTCCTAGAGATTTACTCCCCACATGCCTCCATTTGACCAATATTGCCATCTAATATAATATAGTTTCACTAGTTTGTAGTGAAAATTTAGACTACCTCTTTCTATAGTTTTTCTTTTTTTTTTTAAGAGAGAAGGAGAGAGAGAGGGAGAGAGAGAGAGAGAGAATTAATTTTGTTTATTTATTCATCAGGCCTTTGTTTCTCTGACACTTAGTTGTGTATGTGGTGCTGGGGTTTGAACCTGGGTCCTTATGCATGCCAAGCAAGTGTTCCAACAGCTGAGCCACTGTTCCAGACCCTTTGTGTAATTTCTTAAAGGATATGAAGGCCCAATCCATTACTAACTTTTTGATGTGGATCAATTAACAACATCATTCTTGCACCTCATAATCTGTATGTTTTACATATTTGGCACTATTTACTATATTATTTTACCATTCAATATGAACTTTCAATAGACTCTTACGTTCTGTCATATTTCCTCATATCTCTACCTTTAATGACCTTGCTTATACTCTAACTCACCAGGAAAAACTCCTCTATTCACCAGCTCAGCTCAATTGCTATTCTGCTTGACATCTTTACTTCGATGTATTAAAGGCACTTCAAATTGAATATTTTCAAAACTGAGCTCATGATCCCTTTCCCCCAAACTCAATCTTTCACTCTCCTCCAGCTGAGTGACAGGATCTATTTTCTCATTCTTTATACCAAGTGACCTTGTATGTGGGTATGAGGATTTCCTATGATCAAGAAGCTTTCTGTGCAATAGGAAATGTCACTGTCAGTCAGCACCACGGCTAAGCAGCCACTGATTGTTCAAAATCTCTGAGATTTAACAGGGAAACAGCTTCCTAAGAGTCCACTGGCATCAATGAGCAGTGCACACATATTAGTTCTTATTGCCCTGATTCTCTTGAATTCCTGTAGCTCTGATTCTTTTATGTCATGCTTAGGGCAAGGATCTATTCACTGAGGCTAGGAGTCCTGCAGGGCTTCTTGTAGCCATACCAGCTGATGTCCCCCTATCTCTCCTGATAAGTGCCAAGGAACAGAGCCACTGTGATTAATGTTTCCATGGCTATTTCTGAGTTGTATTTTTGTAGATACCTTTGTTTAGTCTTCGTTAAAATGTTCTGTATTTTCAGTGTTTTCCTTCTGTAAATCTGTAAAGGTACTGGTTTATCCATCATTAGTAGCATTTGGAAAAGCATCAAAATCAAAGAAAACCACCAGGATTCGTATGTACTCTCTAATTTGTAAAAAAAAAAAAAAAAGAAAAAAAATTCTGAATTTGCAGGTTTCAACAGAATACACAAATACATTTCTCCTTTTAGGAAATCAATTTACAGTAGAAAAAGAAACACAAATATTTGTTGTTGTGGCATATGAAAAACTAAAGGGATGCAGACTTGAAATTTAAATAGAGCATGTTTCTATTTTTTACATCTCAGTATTCATTATTCAAGACAGACTTTCAAGAAGGAGCCCATTTTTCATCTCATAACTCAAGTCAAGGAGTGTATGTCCTGGTCATGTAACATTAGCACCATTTTAATTTAAGTGGTTCACTATTTATTTATACTACCATATGCCCATTACCATCTATATGAATTCTTAGCAATGCATGCCCAAAACTTCAGTTGGAATATTAACCCTGGAAGAATCAGATATAGAACAAAATGTCAAATGATGTTTTTATAAACATAGTCTCTGGATCTTTTAAAATCTTTTGATTATGGAAAGTATCAAATATAGAGATGAATGATATAACAAATACACGATTCAGCAATTATAGGTCATCACATCTTCACTAATTATCCACTCACGGCTATCTTCATTTATCTGTACTTCCATTCACTTTCCCCAACTCTAATTATGTTGAAGCACCCAAAAATATTCTCTGTAGACTACCAACTCTGTACTTTGACTCTAGAATTTTTTTACAAATAAAATCAGCATTACTAAATTAAAGGTAATGTTTTGCTCTTATGGAATCTGCCTTTGAAAATAATACAGAAACTTAAAAGGTGGGAAGTCTGAGACTGGCAGAGATGCTTCATTTACCTGACAACAAGAATGTATTGGTATTACACAGTATTTAACATTCAAGATAACCAACAGTTGTCTCTAGTGTCAAACATTTTCATGTGAATTTTCCCAAAATGTACTCAGTGTTCCTTGCTTTGTTGTGCATAGCAGTATTGCTTGAGTTTACTTCGTATTGAAAACTTACCCTTTTCATAATGGTCCAGTGCCACCATGAGCAACATTAATGATTTTGTTACGATACAGGAATGTCCTCAGAAGCATCTGAGGTTAAAGACAATGTTTGTCATATGGAAATTCTGGACTGCTATCAAGGTTTATTTCATCCCTAAAGGATGCGGGAATGAACAAGACTAGATTGAACACTCATTTCATAGCCAGTGGTTTCTGACTTTCAAGGTCATTAAATAATCCCCCAAGAGTTACACAGGAACCTAATAAGCTCATTCTTAAATACCTAAGCCTTGAGGCTATTTCAGGGAAAAATGCTTGTGAAGTGGAAGAAAACGAATGGATCTTGCTGGGCAAGGAGGTCATCTTGTAAACCTTATCTTGTTACCTTATCAGCCTTCTAGCCCAACTCATTGCCTAAGCTATCACATTAGCAGCCTATGAATGTCAAGGTGCAAGAAATTAAAGTGGTAGGATTTCTTAGGTTCTGTGCAATTGTTCAACTTAAAGATTTTAATATCCCAGGAAACTTTGGGGTACTGCTTGGCATGACAGCAGACTAGTCCAAGGGCAAGAGGTACAGGTCTTTGAAGAACTAACCCAAATGTACAGGCATGGACCACACTATTCTAGTACTTACTAAAAGTTATACAAGTATTACATTTATATTTGGATTTTAAATAAGTTTTCCAGAAATTGAGGAAATAAGCATGATATTTATCCTCATCTACTCTTAAAGTGAAACTTGTAGCTTTTACTTCTTGATGAATTCACTTTATTTTCTGTTGTCACCTTCTCCTCTCTCTTGAAATTTGTTGTTTCTAGCTTGTTATGGCCTAAGAAGCCAGAATCTAAGTTTTCTGATATTGGATATATAATAAAAGTAATGTTTGTCTCAGTGATTAACTCTAAGAATGCACATGAGCTTTGAATGATAGACATTGCAATATCTATTTTGGGAAGTAAGATAATTTTACCCTTGATTTCTGGTCCGTAGGTTGGCTAATGTTGGCAAAATTAATTGCCTTGCGATAAATAAGGTGTTACGATAAATGGATTTAGAGCTCCTTAAACCACCTGCTTAGTACTGATGTGATGCATACTACTCATGTTTTGGATCCTAATGAATACATTCTGAGAATTCTCATTACTTGGAAAACTGAGTGTAGTTGAATGACTGGTCTATAGAATGTGCCCTCTACTAATACAGTTGAAATTAAATTTTAAGACAGACATGGTCCCATATTAAAGTGCTTCTTCTTTTATAATTCCTAAAAGTTTCCATGAGGGAAAACAAGAAAGTTATTTCAAGGTTTGCTTATGACCTTTGGGGTGTTCTATTACAAGCTAGGTATTCCAAAGCCAGTCATGGTGTCATTTTTATAAAGATTTGTAACTAAAATAAAAGCATATGTAAAAACTAGATTAATAACCTCAGAGAAAACATCCAAAAATCTCAAAAAATGACTTCCTTTCCTAGACTCTGGAGAACAGTAGCATGGGGCAACTGGTAGTGCAGACTGGAAAGTTCAGTTAAGTCCAGCAGGAGCATCGGAGTTTCTGTGAAGATTCCCAGAAGCTTCAAGTTATTTCAACTGCAAACTTTCACTAGCCAACAACTAGCATGAACAAGTGATCTGGGAGCAGCTGCATCTCCCACCATTTGCCATCTTCTAACATTGAAATTGGTTTTGAATTTATTCTTCAAAAAGAATAATCTTCAAATCCGTCAGTTTTTATTTCATTATTCTTATCTTTGTCTTTGAGACATGACACTGCTGACCCTTCCCACCTGTTCCAATCTCCTTTTTCATACCTAGCTTCCATAAAGTCTGAACTTGGACTTGTACCCCTTGCTTAATCCCAATCACTTCCATTTCCAGCTTTATATTTCAAGCGTTTATTCCTCTTCGCTGGATTACTGAAGTGGCATCATATCTGTTGTTTTTTCTGTCTTTCTACCTCCAATCGTCCAAAGTACCAATATCATAATAACATTTAAAAGTCTGTTTTTAAGTCTGCTCAAAAATCAACACAAAACAGAAGATTAGCTTAGCTTTTTCTGAGCTCCTCTCTCCAATCTTAACTTCTCCAGTTTCTCTGTACTGTCTTTCACCCCAGCTAAACTTGCAGACTCACTGTCTTTTAAATGTTTTTTTATAAGTGAGAGAGAGAGAGAGAGAGAATCAATTTTATTTAGTTTTTTCAATCAGAATCAATTTTATTTAATTTTTCAAGTGGCTTTCATTGCTTGGACACATTGTTTTATACGTGGTGCTGGGGTTTGAACCCATGCACTTGTGCGTACCGGGCAAGTGCCATAACTGCTGAGCCACTGCTTCAGCCCCCAGACTCGCTGTCTTAAAAGCAATCCTGCCCTTCTCAGTGATTGTTTCCCTCCAGGGACACCTCCTGTATTTCCCTACCCATCAAGGCCTAGTACAATTTCCATCTTCCCCTTGACTTGCAGGGCAAGAAAGAGCAGGTAAGGGGCAAAAAATAAAATACAAAATAGTGCAATGAAAGAAATCCCCATTCCAATCCTCCAAGGTGGCTTCTTCAGAACTGATGGTGTTAACATAACAGGCAATGCTGTTTGGGTCCTCCTTGACTGTTTGTATTTTATTATTCTTCAGATTGGTGCCTGTTTTTTTTTTTTTATAAGAGATACATTATCTCCCAGAAATGCAATGTTTTTTTGTGAGATGACTAACTCAACTCAGGGATAGAAGAGATGACTTCTATAGAGAAACTGGCCTAAACAGATATATAAAAGATCTCTTCTCTATTCTGGTCCTATGTCTTAAAAATCAGAGAATTTTCAACTTGAAATGGGTCTTCTAGTCCAACTTTATCATAAGGGAAAGACATCAAAAGTCAAAGAGACCTCTGAGTTAATATCTATTTTTAAGTTTGAAATCCCCTGCTTCAACCAGGGATTTTGACAGCAGAGAATGTAATCTGTCTATCTTAGACATAATTTTGTTATAATTATTGTTAAAATATAAGCAGGTATAGAAGCTCCCAGCCACACCACAAGAGTGTTCTAGAAGAACTCTTGCTGCTGCTGCAGCTGTGAGGCCAAAGCCCAGCACGGGCCTCTGCCGACATCCCTCCCCCTCCCTTCCACACACTCCAAGTCTTGGAGACCAAGTCTGCTTGGCAGAGCCCAGATCACAGGAGGAAGTCACCTGGCAAAGAAGTCTTGAGATGAAGCTTTCTGAGCTTCCAGACCGCAGAGTAAAGAAAGACCACCTAGAATGGGAGTGAAGCAGGGAGCAAGTGAGCCAACCTACAGTATCTTCCCCACACACTCAGCATCCCACACCAACAATAGTTCTGCTTCTCTCCTGGAGGACAAACTGCAGAATGAGAAGACATCTAGAGACCAGATTACATGTGGAGGCCCTGGAGACTTCTAAGGTCCAAGGCATATCTCAGACACTCACTACCTGTGTAAACCTGGACAGCTATCCTGTGCATTTATTTTGTCTATAAAGAAGAAACACTCATAATTCTGAACATTTTGGTGAGGATTAATTGCACCAAAATGGAATCTCCAGGAACAGTATTTCTTATATACTGAATGACAATAAATGTTAGTTATGCTTACATGATATCGTTCTATGTAACATAAGTTATATTAGAGAAAAGTGCATCATTTAAAAAACATGTAAGTTGAGATAAGATCTGTGTGTAGCTTTACCAGAAGACAGATTATATGAGCTGCAAAAAATGGAACATATAATATTTGCAAAGTACCAAGGAGAATTTTCTCTCTAGGCTTTTTTCCAGTTTGCTTTTATGGTGTTGCTATTAAAGAATCAAAAGAAACTAGTTGTTAATCTGCCTCAAAGTTGGTGCTGTCACAGTCTATAACTGCCACCCTGGGGAAAATAATGAAAGTTTCTGGACACCTTTCTTCTCTGAAGGATTTGCACAGTCCTGCACCAGGATGTGTACTTTGAATTCTGACAAAACCCTTGCTTTCCATCTCTGGAAAAAAAAAAAAAAAAAGAGCGTCCAGCAGTCTGGTACCATTTTATATGGGAAATAACAAAGTGTTCTTAAATATTGCTTTGAGTTGAGAATTTCAGGGCAGTCAAAAGCAACAACAGCAAAAGCTTTTGACAACTTTCACTGTCTAGACAAGCAGAAATCTACTCTACAGTAAAAGAAGTACAGGTAGGAAAAGAAAAGAGCCTCCCCTGATTGTGGAACTTACCTTAATCAGCTCCTCCTGTCATTTTTTTTTTCTTGAGTAGCATATCTGCTCCTTAGAAAATTCTTTCACATACTGTTTCGTGATTTGTCTACCAAATTTAACCCCGTGGCTCGTTCCGCATTCTTATTCTCTATGAAATCACTGCCTCCCGCATAAAGAGCTGTAGTCCTAGATTGGTGCTCTCAAGCACTGGCGGCTGTTTATATGCGATGTAGCACAAATCATCTCTAAGCTCCCGGGTTCTCTGTCTTCCTAACTGTGTGATCTGAGGGGAGTGTGGTATTCTCTATGCCTACTTTATTATCTGAGAAATGGGCAGTATCCTTCTTCACTGGATTGTAAGAACATTAAACACAGCAAAGTAATGCACATGCATTATCCCCAAGGACGACATCGTCCTCACAGACTCCGACTGATCTGAGAATCAACTTACGCTTTTTAATGCTCTATTTTCATTTACTTTTTTATTAGTTTCATAGTAGTACATAGTAGCTGGGTTCATCCCCACAAACTCATCCATTCATGGAAATCAATTTCAGTTCTTTCTTTCCCTCCCGCCCTCCCTTCCCTCTCTCATTCTCTTTCCTATGTTCTACTGGAGTTCCTTTCACTCATCTATTAATTTATACTTGATGGGTTCTTTATGTTATTCTATCCTTCCTTCTCCTTTCCTTTATTTTACTCTAGCTTCTGAATACCAGAGAAAATATTCAACTTTTGAGTTTCTGAGTTTGGCTAATTTCACTTAGCACAATATTTTCCATTTTCATCCATATACTGGCAAATACCATAATTTCATTTTTGTTATGGCTGAGTAACACACACACACATACATATATATATATATATATATATATATATATATATATATATATAATATCACACCACGTTTTAGAGTGGCTGCACTAGCCTGACATCTCTCCAACAATGTACAAGTGCTCCTTTCTCCCTACAATCTCACCAGCATTTATTGTTCATATTTTTTTATCTTTCCCATTCTGACTGGAGTAGGATAAAATCTTAGTGTAGTTTTGATTTGCATTTCCCTGTTACTAGAGATGTTGAACATTTTTTCATATATGAATTGGTCTCTTGTATTTCTTCTATTGAGAAAATTTATGTTTAGCTCTTTTGCCAATTTACTAATTGGGTTATTTAGTTATTTTGTTGTTAAGTTTTTTGAGTTCTTTGTATATTCTGGATATTAATCCCCTATTGGAGGAGACGTTAGCCATAATTTCTCTCATTCTGCAAGTTTTCTTCAGGTTCAAAATCATTTCCTTTACTGTGCAGAAGCTTTTTAATTTAATGGCATCCCACTTATCGATTCTTGGTTTTGTTTCTTGTGCTTAGAGGGTATTAAGGAAGTCAATGACAGCTGCTGTATTATGGAGTATTGACCATTTGTTTTCTTCTAGCAGTTTACTTTTCTGATCTAATTCCTAAGTGTCTAATCGATTTTTATTGAGTTTTGTGCAGGGTAAGACATAGGTGTCTAATTTCATTTTTTTACATATAGCTGTCCTATTTTCCCAGCGCCATTTATTTAAAAGGGTGTCTTTTCTCCAAGATATATTTATGGCACCTTTATCAAATATCAGATATCTGTAGGTATGTGGATTTGTCTCTTCTATTCTGTTCCTCTGGTTTTCATGTCTATTTTGATGCCAACATCCATACTGTTTTGTTACTATAGCTCTGTAGTATAATTTCTGATCAGGTACTGTGATTTCTCCTAGTTTGCTCTTTGTACTTACTATTACTTTGGCTATTCTGGGTCTCTTATTCTTCCAAATAAATTTAAGAATTATTTTTTTCTAATTCTACAAGGAACATCATTGGTATTTTGAAGGGGATTTCAGTGAATCTGTACATTGCTTTTTATAGGCAGACTTTATTTTGTCAATTATTCTATAACACAGCACTATATTCTCCATGTGATTTAACTCCAGTGCAGGCACATGCAGTCATGTCCTCTGCCTGTATTCTTGTCCCATACCTGTATTCTTGCCACCTACTGTAACAGGCATGGGAGCTCTTCACACTTCAAGTTTACATGAAGGTAAAGGGCAAATAAAGTCTTTAGGTCTCTTCTTGAGGAGCTGTTTATGATATGAAGTCTCTCACTCTATAGTTTTATGGATATATGGGTATGTATGAGTATATATCATGTATATATACACACACAAACACAAAAAATATGTATTTTTGTTTATATTTGTATTGTTGTCATACATAAATAAAATAGGAGTATAATTACATATGCATATGTGTACATGTGTATTTATCCTAAATGCTACAAGATAAATGAATTCTTCTTGGGACAGCTTTGACTTGGTATGCATAATTTAAGGGTTCAAGCCCTTTAGGTAAATAAGATGAACTAAATGAAAATACACCTTACAGTATGGTATTGAAAATCATATTACGTATCTAGCTGTCCCACTGGAACTGTGGCCTGAGAAGCCTGGCTTTTGGTCATGGTTATCTGTTTATCTTTTGGCCAAAAGTGTGCTCTCAGTACATGATGAATTTCCAGCCCCTGTCGAGGCTTTGCTCTGTAGCGCTTTCCTCCCTTTGTTTTATTCAAACATGAGTAAGTTAATCTTAATAGAGTTATTATTATTGCATCAATTTCTTCATAATGAAGTATTTCAAATGCGGTAATGACAAGGACCCACATCTGGTTTATAAGCAATGATTCATTTTAATGCAATCTTGTAACTGCCGAGAGGATGCAACACATGTTATCAATAATACACTTTCAAACTAATACAGAATGGCCTGTTAAAGATGCTGAAAATAAATTTAGACATACAGAAACTAATGATATTAACTATGTAAATAAAACACATGGAAGTTTTATAAAGAGACATTTTAAAACACCTTTCACGCTATAACCTAATTAAAATACTGATCAACAGTGTTCTTGCCTCATTACACAAGCAATTCAAGGGATACCAACTGCCTTTGTGATCATTTATTCTTAACAATAAGAAAACATAATTTCCACTAAAACAGACACCTTGAAATGAAATGAACAAACTTTCCAGAAAACTGTACTCAATCTTCCCTTTCCCATATTCTTCAGATCTCCCTCTTCCCCACTTTTTCAAGCATCCCAGAAAAGAAAGCTAAAGGAGCAATAAAGATTTCCTTCCACATAAGCCCAGTACTCTTTCCTCTAGAATTACCACAGAGGCACAAAACAAAGTAGGTAAGAGTCAAGTATATGAATGTTAGCTTTCAAAGTTTCAGATCATGTTCTTCTACTTTCTTGGGCAAGTTATTTGACCAGCATTAGTGTTAGTTTTCTCCTACAAAAGCTATGATTAACCCCACTCCCAGTTATAAAAATGGATCGGGATTGTATTATAGAGTACCTAGCACTTGCCTAATTAGATGGCACTCACACAGTCTCCTCCCTACATTCTACTCATACAAGCAAATGAATAAAACAATCATTGTATTTCACAGACTTGCAAAGGAGAATTTGGAATAAAGAAACAATACTAGAAAGCTAGAACACTCTTGCAAAGCTGGACTTGGTGTGGGAGAGCAGTGAGCATAATTAGGGCTCATGCTGAGAAAGAGGCCAAGGCCAGGACAGCCACCAAGCAGCTCTGTATCATAGTCACAGTTATATATGAAGAAATCCAGGGACAGAAAGAAAACATTACCAGAAGTTGTGCTTAAAAGGGGCTTATATTCAATTGAAAATAACAGCAATGGGAAAGTAAGACATTATGCATTTCATAAATCAGGTGCTGAAAACAAATTTAGATGTGCAGAAACCAATGAGGATAACTACATAAAACACATGGAAGTTTTTCAAAAAGAAACTTAAAAACATCTTTCATGCAATAGCCTAATTAAAACACCAATAAACGATGTAATTCGTTCATCCTGGAGATCTGAATCACAAAGAAAAATAGTTCATTTCCAAATCGACATGAAGACCCTAACAAACAAAGCCAGAAGGGACATTATATCTCAATTGAATACTGTTATAACAATGAAACAGTGTCCAGCAAGAAGTGACTTGATTGTACACGTGGCTAGTTACCTGCAGAGCCAGAACTCACACTGGGGTCTCCTGATTTCTGGATAGTTAAAACTCTGATTTCCATACCTTTATCGAAATCAACAAGAAAATCTCACACATAACCCATAGAAACAAAGGGAAAATCATTTCAGGCAGCTCATAATTTAGAAATGTTGAATTATTATTTATTAAACTTGTTACAGCTAGGAGATGAAAGATGGTAATGGTTCCCCACATCTATACTCCATCCAGAGTTGTGGCATGGCTGGAAGCATACATGTTGAAGCACCCAAAATATGGAATTATAAGTGAAATTTGGTGAGGATTGAATTAAAAGTTAGCCTCAAATTGCAGAATATCACTGTAAAAGAAATAAACCTCAATAATAGAATATTCTATAATAAGGAACATCTCTTTTTTTTTTTTTTTTAAAGAGAGAGGGACAGTGAGAGAGACAGAGAAAGAGAGAAACAACTTTATTTTTAGTTTTTCACATGGCTTTAGTTGCTCCAACACTCAGTTGTGTACGTGGTGCTGGGGTTTGAACCCGGGTCCTTGTGCTTGCTAGGCAAGCGCCGAAACCGCTGAGCCACCTCTCCAGCCCCTAACGAGCATCTCTTCATGAACTAATCAATGCTGAGGATTTGATAGAAACTTCACATAAATGCATTATGTGAAAGGGTTTTAGGAAGATTAGAAACCTTATTCATATCAACAGCCCCACGTGAACAGTAAGGAGGGAAAATATGAGATTGATCCTACTTCTGAGGAAGTTTGAGGAAGTTCAACAGCCATTATTACATTGCTTCCTGAGTTTGCTGGTCCATCCTTGCCTACCTGGTTGAGATTTTGCCCTCACCTTCTCTTTTATATTCAATTGATTGGTTCCTCTCCACATACTTCCTTTCCATCATATCAAACATGCTCAAATTTTTCCGATCTAATGACCTCTTTCCTCAACCCTGACTCTACCTCATTACCAGCTTCCACTCTCTTACCTACCACATTCCTACTTGATGGAGGCAAGTCTGCAGTGTGGGCTCCTCCACCCCTTTCCCTCACTCTCACCCGTTAGGTGAACGCAGCATGCATTCCAGAGAAACTATTCTCCTGTGTCCTCCACAAATTTCAGGAAAAAAATCTATCAATTAAATATCCTCCATATATAATGAATAAGACTAGTGTTGAATTATCCCAATAGTGACCCCATGTTTTAGTGAAAAGAAAATTAATGTTTTTATGTCCCATCAATCCCTTTCCATTTGCAGGAATCACATTTGACAGTTTTCTACACTTGAACATTTCTTATTGAATTAATTAATCAATTGATTGCTTCAAGAATTGATCCCTGATTTTTTGATAGAAAATTCCACAATAATATATTTCAAGAAGGGGTTTGATGAACATTAGAAACCTCATTGATATCAACAGTCCCATGTGAACAGTAAAGATAGAAGCTGCCTGTTTGGTCTGTACAAAAAATTATGGTGAAATCGTATATATGATGGGGACTTGTTTGTGGAATATGTAAAGAATTTTATAATTCAATAATGAAAACAAAAGCAATCCAATAGAAATATGAAAAAGGATATGAATAGTATTTGTTCAAATTCACTGCCAATAAGCACATGAAAAGATGTTCAACATCATTAATCATCAGAAAAATACAAACCAAAACCACAATAAGATACTACTCAGACCAGTAGGATTAACTTCATAAAAGTGCACAAACATTATATCAATCAAAAATAAGATTATTTTTACGAAATCAAATATTAACAAGTGCTGGTAAGAATATGGAGAAATTAGAACATTTATGCACTCCAGGTAAGGAGGTAAAATGGTACAGCCACTTTGCAAAATAGTTTGGGAGCTTCTTAAAAGTTAGATAAACTCAGAGTTAGCATGTGATCTAACAATCCCAACTGTAAGCATATGCCCAAGAGAAATTCAGTGTTCATGAAAAAAAATGTAGATGAATGTTTACAGGAGATTTAGTCATACTAGCCAAAAATGTGGAAGCCACCTAAATGCCAATGAATTTATGAATATGTAGATAAAATGTGGTATCTCCATTATTTGGAAATAAAAGTACTGACATATGCTATGACTTTATGCTAAGAGAAAGAATTCAGGAAGAAAAGACCACATATCAATGTGATGTCATTCTTAGGAAATGTCTGACAATGCTCTCTTTCTGTCAAAAAACAACTTTAAAAAACAGCTGAAACCGTTAGTTAATATTTTGTGAAAGATCCTCTGCATATCAATTATGCCCAAAGTCATTATTTTTGGCAGTCATGCTATAAATCTAGACTTGAGAGAGATAATTTTGTACCATCTGCTCTCAAACTTGAGCATGAATCAAAATCACCTGGAGAACTTGACAGAATACAGATTGCTGGATCCCTTCCTCAGAATTTCTGATGCAGTAGCATCAGGATTGGGATGGGGCCTTTAACAAGTTCCCAGGAGAAGCTAACTCTGCAAGGGTATAGTACCTGCATTTTAAGAGTTCCTCATGGTTCATACTAATCTATTTAGTTTTCTTATGACCACATTATGGCTAACTTGTCCTGATTGGATCAAACATACTTGTAATAAAAAGTCAAAGCTATTACATCATCCAAATGTTACTTTAGAACTGTTATAGTGGGAGAGTTGCTTACGGAGAGAAAAATATTGCATAACACAGGATCAGTAATGTATCAAAAGAGGCAACTCTTGAGTTTTTAGCATACAGCAAGACTCAGGCCTGGTAGCAGAAGCAAAATCAGAAGGTCCCAGTATCAGACATCTGTGAGTCATACTGAGGTCAGAAAACTAGATGAGAGATCAATCAAGTCTTGCCTCTGGTAGGGGAGGAGGAGTGCAATGAGGTGACAGTCACTAGGGCATCACTGCATCCTGAGTGGCCTCCAGTTCCTGAACCACATTCTTGGCCCTGTGCAGCCTGGGGGCACAGCAGTCACAAAGTTCCCCTGGCACTTGGCTGTGCAACTGCTTCTGCAGTGCAGCCAGCTTCACTGTGTGGCCTTATTTCTTCTTACAGTAACCTATTTTCACTTGAGTTAGCAGTGAGTGGATAGTATTCCTCGAAAGTCCAATAGTCTGATTGACAACTTTTCCAAAAAGATCTTAACCTTTTAAGTTGATGAAACAACTCTAGCAACATGATTCTTGATATATTTATGTGTTTATTATGGACTTTTAGCTCAGTATTTGATAATCACATGCTACAAATGGCAAAAACAGCAAAACAAAATAAAAAATTAGTCCTGTTGCCCTTATTAGAATATACAACCAAAAGAGAAGAGAGCAAACAGCCATGCTACCCTAAATGAAGCCCAGCCATGTCTTTGTGTTATCGTTATATTTCAACAGAAGCAAAAACAAAGTCAAGTCTGCCCTGGAAGAGCAACAGGGTTGAAAATCACGGAACTGATTAAGGCTAAAGGAAATCACATGCTTTGTTTGATAAACTTTGGAAGAAACAAAAAAAAAATAAAAAAAGAAATAAAATAATTTTGTCTAATGATTTTACTTCTGCCCCAAATAATTACATTTACAAAAAATTTTTCCATGATCTAAATCTTGGAAACCCAGAACACTGTATCTCCCTCCTGAGTATCTCTAGTAGAGATTAGCACCTACATGCACAGTAGGTACTTGTGTTAGATTTTCTTCACTGTCTCCTAAATATTTGTTAAGAATAGCCTCAAGGAGGAAGGGTTTACTTTGGTTTACAGTTTCAGAGGATTGAACTGATGATTGAACTGAATTTTTAAAGTACTGAACTTAGATAATCTACTGTTTAAGCCACTGTTTCTCAAGATAATCTGGCTGTAGATTCTCTTTGTGCCTTGTGCTATTACTACAGAATAGTAATCTATTATTACATACCATGGAATTAAGGTTTTGTGGCAAACGCTTAGGAAAATGTTCCATTAGAGAGAATATAAATAGCTGTACGTAAAATTTTAAAAAGGGGCAATTACAGTAGTAGACTTAGATGTAAAGTATGGGAGGGTATGCATTCATTAAAAGAGCCCAGAAGCACATGGAAAGCAGAAGAGGCTGAGAACTCACAGAAAAGGTTGGGTTACCACTTACAAGATTTCTGTTGACAAGATTTGTGGTTTAAGTAATTAGTTGAACTAGATCAGGGAGTCACATTGACCACTGATTTATGAAACCATAAATCTGAAAATTATAATGATAGACCCGTTTGGGGACTAACCACTTCTGCTTTTATCCATTAGAGATGACAATAATTTATCCTCAACTTCATTTCATAAAAGGACTATTTTAACATCAGAAAGATAGAATATCATTTCAGACTAAAGGAAGAAAATTGGTAATCTTGACCCACTACGATCTTTATTTTCCTCATTTTGCATTCTTAAATTAAAAGTATATTTATTTTTCTCATTTTCTAACATGACGCTTGTCACTGACTGTCCCTTGTCCATAATCACAGATTTTTATAACCAACACCCTACATTATCTTGAATATGTTCTACAATTTTAGGTAAATGCCCTGTGAAAGTCAGGCAATAATTTATGAGGCTAAGAGACAGAAAAACAAGGTGACAGAAAGGAAAAAATATAGGTATGAAGAAATTTCCCTAAAGAGTAGAGGTTAAAATTCAAAACGACAAATTGGGACTTTTTGTTTTATTAAGTTTTCAACTTATCTCAAATGAGCCACAACTCTGACTCACAGCTGGAAATATAGTCACAAAACTCCTCACACAGTGACCAATGTCTGCATGCAAAAGACAAAACAGCCTTATAAAGCATAATCTGTTTGCCTGCTGCCACTTGTTTGTTTGTTTATTTGTTTGTTTTTAAACAAAAATTTTCAGCCCATACTCTCCACACACTTTTGTTCCAATGCTTTCCGGGAATCAGAGGGCTCTGTTGAAGGTCTAGCCGTCAAGTACTGGATGCTAGATTACACAGGATGACTCCATCCCTGTCCTGGGGGATTTGACCTGGAAGGTGTTCCATACATACATCTCCTCGTACATGTGTTGGTATCAGGTACCACATAATGCTTAACTTCAATCAATAACATTTATCACTTGACAAACATAATAACCATTCCATATGTCTGCTTTATTATCCAAATGTTTAAAATATGAATTGGAGAAAATATGGATAATATCAAGCAAAAAAATTTTCTTCAAAAATTTTTCTCATTCAATTCATGAGAATATAGAAGCAATAAACATAATTATCACTTCCTCAATGCAAGCAAATTAATAGATGCATCCTGATAGCATCATTTTTACAATTCAAATATCTAGCTAGTTTTCCTGAATATATTAAAAAGAATATTATGAGTTGAAAAATATCCTCAAAATTTCAATGAGTCTGATTCTTTGCAAATTCTGAATCTGAATGTAATTTTAAGACACTATAAAAACCTTAGGGAAAATGTCTAAATGAAAATGCATCCAGGGGCATCACTTAGTTTGAATTTCAATTTCTTTTGTTATATTCTTGAAAGCATTTTGTGTTGGTTATCTAAAACCAAAGAGTAGATAACTGAATGTACTTTTTTTTTTGTCAAACATTGGAGTGGAACCAAGTTTCATTACATCAGGAGACTGCCAAGCTAGTGCATAAAACTGAAAACCCATCTGGAATAATAATATTCCTCTTACATGAGATTTGTCAGTCAGAAAACATGGTGATGTCTCCAAAACTCAGCTTTCCACCATTGGTCACAACAGAAATCACAAGCCTGGCACTCCTGACCCTTTGGGAAATCATTTGTCATTGGAGATCATTCTTTCTCTGCTGTTGCTGCTGTAACTATCTGTTACAATAATGCATATTTGTTCATTTATTTATATCTATCTTCAGCCCTGGAATTTAAGCTTCATGAGAGCCGGAATTTTTGTTCATGTTTTAACTACAGCATTAAAAATTGTACACTGGAGGTGCTTGAAAATATGTGTTAAATGAAAAGATGGATGAATTAAAATATAAGAAAATATTTCTAATTTACAGCAAAATAAATTAGTGTCAGTCTATATACATTTAAACTACACTATTTTGTCTAATTGTTCTGGAATTATTTAAAAATCACTATTCATTCACAAAGTAACTTTAAATGAATTTCAAAACTTATAACAATGAACCTACTCTTAAAAGTGGAATATAAGAACCAAGTATCAATTAATGGGGTAAATTATTTCAATGAACATCCAATTTTGTTGGAAAGTGTTTTATTTTCTTTTTTATTAAACTGGAAAGGTTTTTAAATCAATCTGAAATGTCCTCACAATAGCAAAAACAAAAAGAAAATATAGAATTTCCATTAAACAAACAAGAAGATGGAGAGGATGTACTAAAACAACACAATAGTTGATAATTTTATACACCAATGGCAAGTGATATTAAAGATTTGACAGTGGATTTTATTTGATCATTCTGAAAACAGCATACCTTAGCCTATACAACTGTTTTAATAACTAAAAATTTCATAGATCTTTCACTGATTTTTCTATTAATCATTCAAGGTGAAAGGGGCAGGTGTTTAGTAACTTTTGCCTTCGGGGTTGTAACAGACTGTCTAGTTTCATGTTAAATCTTCTACACTCTAAGGAAATACTGGTGGGATTCACTGTAGTTCCTTCACATGACAACATGACAGTAAATGATGATTCTTCAAGAATGATGAGAAGACATATTTCAGCATATATTTATTTTCTTTGACCTGGAGGATATTCAAAAGGAAGGTGATACACAGGAGCCACTATCAATTCCTGAAGAGCACATGATTTTAGTGTTTGTTTTTCCCTGGTGCTAGCTGTGAGTTGGTAATGATTAATCAACTCTTTCTAACAAGTGAGAGCAATGTCAAGTTTGGGAAGGAAGAGTAGGCTAGGTCACAGGTATAGACTTTGGTCATGAGGAAGAATGGACCTAACCAGTCCCTATGGACGTAACTATAGGACTGAACCTATAGTCTTAGCCTCATTAACTCCCCAACAAAGAAAAGCCATGTA
Source organism: Aplodontia rufa (assembly GCA_004027875.1). Taxonomy (NCBI): domain Eukaryota; kingdom Metazoa; phylum Chordata; class Mammalia; order Rodentia; family Aplodontiidae; genus Aplodontia; species Aplodontia rufa. Next base: position 30,982 of record PVKS010009666.1, read on the forward strand.
AGCAAAAAACCAAAGCTCACCAGACAATCTCCCTCAAAGAAGTGTTTTACATCTAATTGGCACTGGTATTTAAGGACAAAAGTAAAATACTCTGTTTTACTAATATTTGATTTTTCAAGGGGAAATAATTTGAGGTAGATATAAGGAGAAAAATATTCAGGGGGTTTCCTTTAAATGTTTGATTTTCAAAAGGCTATTTCTAAAGGCATGTTACTCAAAGCCAAAAATAGCTTGGAATTCTGCAAATGTATTAGAATTGTCAATCACAATCCCAAAATAGTGTTAATCATTTTAATAATGAAGGGATTTCAATATAACAAACAGAAAAACCTGGAAAAACTGCAAAATTCTATATATTGACTTCAACCCTAAGTTGTATTTCACCTTAAAGTTTTATGGGTTGGGAGACATTTTCGTTTCTCTTGAGCTTCTGTTTTGTCTGTTTCATTCTTTCCTCTTTTCTTCTAAGATATTGTCTACTAATGTATTCTACCCTAAACTTAATTTACTCCACTCAATTTCTATTCATTTACAAACTGTCCATTTCAATCATTATTACTCTTTTTTTTTTATTTTAAAGAGAGAGGGACAGGGGTTGGGGATTTAGCTCAGTGGCAGAGTGCTTGCCTAGCATGAGCAAGGCCCCAAGTTCGGTCCTCAGCCCTAAAAAAATAAAATAAAATAAAAAATAAAAAGAGAGAGGGACAGTGAGAGAGAGAGAAAGACGGAGAGAGAGAACCAATTTTTTATTTAGTTTTCATGTGGCTTTCATTGCTCCAACACTTTGTTGTGTACAAGGTGCTGGGGTTTGAACTCGCATCCTTGTGCGTACCAGGCAAATTCTGCAACCGCTGAGCCACTGCTCCAGCCCCTCATCATTACTCTTTTTTTTTTTTTTTTAAGAGAGAGAGGAACAGTGAGAGAGACAGAGAGAAGCAATTTTTATTTAGTTTTTCATGTGACTTTCCTCTGACACTTAGTTGTGTACATGGTGCTGGGGTTTGAACCCATGTACTTGCACATGCAAGGCAAGAGCCATAACAACCAAGCCACCACTCTAGCCCCCTCATCATTACTCTTAACATGAGGATTTTTTGATTTTATTGTCTCAAATCCACTCTCTACCTTAATTTTATAGTCATTCATTCAATATGCACTGGTCATACTAGAACTATTCACATAATTTTGCCAACTAGGCTTCTTCTAACACACAGAGTTCTTTCAATCAGAAATATTGCTTTGTATTGCAGGGCATGGTGGTGCATGCCTGTAATCCCAGTGGCTCGGGAGGCTGAGGATCATATGTTAAAAGTCAGGCTCAACAACTTAGTGAGGCCCTAAGCAACTTAGTGAAATTCTGTCTCAAAATAAAAAATAAAAGGGACTGAGGATGTGTCTCAGTGATTAAGCATCTCTGTGTTCAACCCCTGGTACTGGAAAAAAACTAAAAGAAAAGAAAGAATGAAATATTACTTCATATTTATGTATAACCTTTCTCTTTTTTAATTCTTCCACAATTATAGACTGCTGATGATTCTGACCTTTGTTCTTTTAATGAAAACCTGGAGCTTAAAGCCTTTCAACCTCTACTTATCCACATTTCCACTCTCAAATTCTGATTCCTCCTAAAATAGGGGCAATTCAAGTTTCTACTTCCTCTGCCACCACAAATACATTAGTACCGTCCCTGAGAGCTTATATTATAACAGCTTAAGTAGGACAAGCACTCTCCGGATCCTGATTGCTTCTTTCCCCCCTCCCTAGAATAAACTGGTGGCTGCTTCAGCCTCTCTGGAATTTTCTCTTCTAAACGCAGGTACTGAGGAATGATGTGGAATGATTCAATTCTTCCTTTTTTATTAAAGAACTTAGATATAAATACTATAAATAATGTAAATAATCTGACAAAGCAGTTTCTAGCTTTCTTCTCTTGAATTTTTCTTAACCACGGTTATTAGTAACTTTGCATTTATTATTCTGGATAAATAAAAAAAAATTCAAAGTAGTTCTTATCCTCTGTTAGCATGGTATTGAACTTGCTAACATTCGTAACATTTTAAACAGTACCTGTAATCAATAAAGACCATTTGTAAATTTAGTCAATATATTGATAGCTTACATAATCCAGAGTTGTTTATATTTCTAGTGTATAGACATGCACAACAGATATCTTGGTGACTTTTGATAAATTCTGTTAGTCAGCTGCAAATAAATATTTCTTAGACAATTATCAGCACATTGTTAAATGTTTAAAAGAATTAAATATGATGAAAGTGTTAGTACATGGGATGGGTCCTTTCCTGAAATACAAAACGGAGATGAATCTGCAAGACACATTCTCAAAAATGTATTTTTTTTTCTTCAGGGCATTGATCTCTGAAATCCAAATAAGTTAAAATAAAAAATAGTCCCCACCCCCATGGGACATACCTTGTGATCTAGAAATATGTGAATATTATTCCCTTACAACAGAAATATTTATAATAGTAAAAATGAATATTAGAAGACAACTCAAGGTCCAATATAGATGAGTGAGAAATGTCACTAATGTCATGTAATTGGAAGGCATTTGCATGGGAGTATATCACTCTATACCCTTCAAAGAGCAATGGCCACTGAAACTACTCAAAAACGCAGAAGATGACAAAAGATCACACATGATTTAAGCCCATTTTTTTCAAAACAAAAAAAAAAGAGTGAAAATATATAGAAAATCTTCTGCCTTAATGTTTTTAGCATCGGTTTTTTGTCAATGGTAGTATTCAGGTAATTTAAAATTTCTGCTTTATAATTTTGGGGAGTGTTTGGTGCTTTGCAATTACCATATTTCTTCATATTTGGAAACAAATGAATGAGATATGTTTGTACTTCTGAAAAATAAGCCATTTAATCCCAGAAGGAGAAAACAAATATCCTTTTTGTTTCCAAAAGCATTCTTTTAGAGCACGTATCACATTATGTCGTGTATTTGATTACTTAGCAGTTTTCTGGATAAAATTGAGCTCCATTAAGAGTGGTCCTTGCTTTTAGCCACCCTTGCAGCACAGCTGAGCACAGGGATTCCTTACGCACTGCAGATGCTCAGTGGATTTGGACCTGCTCCTTAGCTACCTATTTTCTTGTGGTGACAACTTCTTTCTCCCATACCTGCCTCTAGTTGAACTACCTCCATCTGCACAGGATGCCAGGCAGTCTATAAGATACTTTTAGACAAAATTGACTGTATGCAGACCTTACAGTGCAAAATAATTTGAGGTCAAAAAGATGCCATTCAGCAAAATCAATTAAGCCATTCCTAGGATCTCTCTCCAAATACCATTGACATATGTAAAGTAATACCAAATTAGTGGGTGCTGAGGGTGTGGCGGGTCCTGTGGGAGCAGAAAGCACTTGCCTTAGCAGTGTGGATTTCTGAGATGGGTGACTGAAGAGACATTTAGGTGGAATTACAGCCAAGTGCTCATATCCTTTGCTGTGCTTCTTTTGTTTCATGATGAAAACCTGACAATTTCTAGATTGTAATGCAATAAGTAGAACCTAGGCTTACATTTTATAGTTCTAAGTCTTTCACTGTGCAGTTTAGAAACTCACTTTATATAATTTTGTATCTTTCACTGGTGACACTAACCTCCCAACTCCAGGAATTAGATGGCTCAGCACCTGTTTCCCCACCTCCCAATATTATTATAGTGCCCAGGTGTTCCCAGGTCCACATACTCCTTTCCAGAAGCCCCAGCACATCCCCTTTGGAGGAAATTAAAGGAGGCGTTCTGATTGAAAATAGCAATCAGAACCTTTATCTTGACACACAGAGCAAGAACATTGCTACATGGGAAATTTCGTGGTGAGGGGCACTGACTTGAGCCAGGCTGCCTCCATTCATTTACAAATTCACTACATAGTGGCTTTGCCATATTGGGTAAGTTACTTGGTTTTCTATGTCTCGCTTTTCCCACTTACAAAAACGCAAATAACAATACTAAGTTCTTAAGGAAGTTTTCATGAAGACTATGTGGGTTAATGTTTATGAAATGTCCAAATAGTGCCTGATACAGAGTAAATGCCATGTAATGATATTGGCTTACTGGTTATAAAAGCCATGTATTTTAAAATATCTATGCATATATATTGTGTAAATGTCACAAAAATATGAAGAGGGGGAATTGATAATTATTGGGAAAGAAGTCCTCTGAAGCACCTCTTGGCATTATATTATTTCATTCTTCATGCTACGGCAATGAAATCCTTTTTCACTTCTTTTTGGCTTCTTTTATGCCCTGTTGACTATGCAGAAATAATTCTTTAGTTCCAGGGATATCCTGGAAACTTCCACCTGCTTATGTATATCTGCAATAGATCCTGCATATCTCTTTGTTTCTGTCTCAATCAGAATCAGCTCAACCATTTTCTGCCTCTGGTAATGACTTGCTAAACAGAAAAAGACATGAGATATATTTATATCTCCACATAACTTTTATAATCAATTCCTACAAATCTCAACTCTCCTTTTCTGATTGAGAATAGAGTTTCCTAGAAACTTGGAAGTAACATAGATTATCTTTTTTGAGACTCTGCACAAAGGGTCTAAATTATTTTATATACTTCTTTAAGTGCCTTACACATAAATACTAGAGAAAGAAAGCTTTTTTAATATGCAAAAAGATAATTTTCCTATACTGGATATTTTCAATCTAGGAGTATTGCTCATATAGTTGTATAAATGAACCTAAGAATTTAATCTATATTTTCTAAATCCCTAGGTTACATAATGGGGATCACAATAGTCACACCATTAATACACATCCATTATATCAAAAGTAAATTAAAATCAGCACACGAATTTTGTTGGAAAGTATATACAATGTCATGGTGGGAAGACCAAAATGTCCACAGATGAAAGTAATTTTTTTAAGAGAGAGAGAGAATAAATTTTGTTTATTTTTTCATCTGGACTTTGCTTCTCTGATACTTAGTTGTGTATGTTGTGCTAGGATTTGTGCATGCCATGCAAGTACTCGTACCACTGAGCACCACTAAAGCTCAGTGGTTACATTAGCAAGAAAGCCAAGCAGAGGGGAGTCTGGGAAATGTGAAATTTAGAAGGATCACAGAGATTATTATTTATTGTGTAACTACAACTTCAGAAATGCCCTACTGACAGGTGTATGCTCTCCAGTGCGTCCCCTCTGGATTATTTTGAATATTCATAGGAAGTGCAGACTATCCTTGCTGTGATTATATATCATCCACAAAACCGCTGATTTAATTCCCATACAGTTTTCCAGAGCTGTTAGAGAATGGACTCATCAGGACAAATTAAGCATCCATACATTTAAGTTACAGGTCTCACTTCAAAAGAATAATTTGCTGACCCATTTATTTTCCAATGTCAGTCAATATTTTCATGTCTTAGTTTCTGGATTTCAAAAGCAAACCAGATCATGGACTATAATAATTTCATTCAATTAATGTAACTTTGTGAATGATTGCCACAGAGAATTGATGGGCTACTATGAGTCCCCATTCAAATATTTATAAGATAATGCTCCTCAAAATATAGACTAGGGGCTGGAGCAGTGGCTCAGTGGTTATGGTGCTTGCCTGGCATGCACAAGTACATGGGTTCAAACCCCAGCACCCACGTCCCACGTACTCAGCTAAATGTTGGAGCAAGGAAAGCCATGTGAAAAACTCAATAAAAATGGATTCTCTCTGTCTCTGTCTCTCTCTCTCTCTCACTGTCTTTCTCTCTTAAAAAAATTATATATATATATATATATAGACTAGAAGTTTAGGAAATATGGAATAATTATAAAGGTTAATGTGGAGAAATGAAGGGTAACAACTCATGGACTAAATGAAATTGATAAACAAGTGTTTTGCATATCTCAGGTTTGCATTCTGTTCTTCTGCACCCTCAAAAGGGCAAATGGAATGCCAAGAGGGAGAACGGAGGTGCCAAACCCTACTGTATGCGTGGGAGGGTGGCACTGGGAGCGCAGATTGAGCTCCCTGCATAGAAATCTAACGTGGCTACTGCTGAGTTGGAAACACCCCCACATTGGTTCTGTAACATTTAAACCTGGAATATGGAAAGAATTCTTAAAATTTTTCAGATATATGAATTCCAGAAGATACCCTCACATTGCATTTAGAATAACAGGTATTTACCATTAATTTTCCTGCTTTGTGCTTTTTCATTCATGTCTACAGCATGCATTTAGTGTATATCTACTAATTCTAGATGCTGTCCTAGACAATTGAGCTAGAAACATGACGTGCCTTCTCTGTGGAGTTGTCCTTGCTTCGAATGGCTCCAAATCAAACCAATCCATGTCAGGAAGTCATTAATAGAAGTGTGCAAGACAGCCCCACTGTCAACTCATCCTGACTCTCAACCTGGCCACACTGCACCCTGCTTTGAGATGTGACAGCCTTACCTGTTTTAATCTCCTGGTCTTCCTTCTTTTCCTCCCTTTCTTCCCCTTTTATGCCTCCTTCCCTGTCAACTACCCCTTCCCTTCTCCTTCTCCTTTATTTATTTGGCATGCCGTCTGTTTTTTGAGGAACCACCTTCCACATACACATTTACTAAAGGTATGGAACCTTCAAATAAGTGTTTCATAGTCTCCCAGGGATAGGAAACTACTTAAAAATTCTACAGAAATAATTTTTTTAAAAAAATTTAAGAATAATTTCAATGATAATATAAAATATTGCACAGCAATAATTCATAATTTAAATACCTTTTTTCATTTTAAGGGATATATTTAAACTCTTTTAGTTCTTTTATTTTTTTAAATGAGTTCTTCAGCACCCACACTGAAGGATCCAAAGATATATTCTAGGGAGTCCATAAGAATTAGGTCCTCAGGGGGCTGGAGCAGTGACTCAGTGGTTACGGTGCTTGCCTGGCATACACAAGGACACGGGTTCCAATCCCAGGACCATGTACACAATGAAGTGTTGGAGCAACAAAAGCCACATGAAAAACTAAATAAAATTGATCCCCCCCACATCACTGTCCCTCTCCCTATTTAGAAAGAACTTAGGTCCTCAGAAATACTACTCTAACTTTAAAAAAAAAAAAATTATACCCTTTGCCCTAAAGAAACTGCTTCCCTAACTAAAAATAAACTTATAGAGCTAGGTTGAATAAGGAAAAACTCTCCAATCTGTGTTTATCTGTATTCCAGCACAAAATGAAATAGGCTTTTAAGGAAATGGAAAAGATCACCAGATTGTTCTTATATTCATGTATTGAATACAGTGCATTTGTATAAATATAACTTATTCAGCTCTTTCAATGAAATGCCTTCAAACTCATCCCTGCTAGTATTGCTCTCCATTGCCGTAGAAAAGTTAATGATTTTCCAGAAAAGTACCTTTATACTTCTTTATTTTAAAACACAAACAGCTTTTCAACATGGACTGAAAGTTAAAGATTATGCAGAATATCAGCTATTTAGACCTATGCATCTCTAAGGGAGGTTTCCTCTCCCGTACTTCAGTTCTATTCAATTTGGCTGGAGTTGCTTTACTGAAATATGGAATCTAAAGAGAAGAGGTCCTGCGGGGCAAATATTGTTCCCCTCTGACAGCCGCACTCACAGCGAGTTAGTTCGCTATCAGGGAACATGCCATCACTAGAGCACATTGAGGGGACATTTGTATTCCTCCCCCTCCCTCTTTTTTTTTTTTTTTTTTCCAGATGCATGAGCCAGGATTTATTTTGAGTGTAACAAAGACCCAAATAACATGATAGAGGTTTATCTCTGCTCAAAGCACTTTTGAACAGAACAGGTATCTCTCCTCCCTCTTCTTGAGTACACTGGAAAGAAAGGCATTGGATGTCACTGGGATTCTCTGTGAGGCTTAAGCCTGCACCAGGGCCCGGATTCATCACCGCAGTGACAATGTCACACTTTTGATTTTAGGTGGCTCTCCAGATCCTAACATGAGACAACAATCCCTGAAAACCAGATTTTTAAGCTTTTTCTGTCCATGTTCTGTCAGCACAACTCTCATACAATATTGCTCCCCACAGACATTTATTACCATTTAAGTTTAGACAGCAATTCACTCACCAGGATAGATTCGATACAGACATTGCAGCAAACTGTAGAGAAGTCCTGCCTTGATTTCAGAACAGGGACTCCGGAGGTCCACGTGACAAGGCCACTGGCGATTTTGGTTTTGCCACTGTAACGCTGTGCAGTCCACTTGCTCACAGTCTGAGAGGACCTGGAAGGGAAAGGAACATAGAGGTGTCTCTAGTATGTGGACTACATGACTTGCCACAGATTTTCTTTTTCATCCAGGTCAACAGGTGTGTCGTGACATAAGGCACACAAAATAAAACGTGATTTTTTTCTTAAAATATAAGAAATGTCATAAGCCAATGATAAAATTAAAGTGGCTATATGGTAAGCTAAATGCCTTACCTTGAAATCAATTGAAAGGTTGTTAAAATGATCATTCCTTGAAGTAGACAATATAGGGAAAACATAAAATATGGTTTTGGAGACATCAAATTTTTTCACTGTACGATTATGCTCTAAATCAATTTTTTATAGTTGTGATAAAAGGATCAGAACAAAGATTCCAACTAATTCATATAATATACTAAAAAGTCCTTGGCATGAGTCATAATCACATCTTAGAGTTTAACTAAAAATCATTAGCTACAACTACATCTAAGTGAATAGGAGTTTACATGAAACAGCGTGGGGGAGGTAGGTAAGCAAGAGCGTGTTCACATAAAATACATCTGCACACATATTTTCTTAGCATCTACTGCATATGGGGTCATGTAGACTTGAACCAATTTTTTCTTAATGTGTAATTAATCTCCCGGTACTATATTAGCACTTGAATCAGTTCCTGTTCTTCAATTCAAACAACATTTACTGAGCACACACTATGTGTACTAATGTAGTTGTAGGTATAGCCTAGAGATAAAGATTCATGAAAATGGTAAAAACAATAGCCCTGATCTCCAAAAGTGCTTAATGTAAAAATATCATTTTAACAAAATAGAGTAAGTATTCTAATAAAGGCATAGACCAGGTATGTGGGAGCATAGAAGAGAGGCTTCCACGCATAGGGAATTGGGAAGGATCTCTCTGGGGGAATGCCCAAAATTTCTACCATTAAGCTTGGATACAACTTCAAAATACACTCCAAAATCAAAATGGCTTAGAAAAAATAATTCATTTATCTCTCATATAAATAAATCTCAAGTCCAAAGAGGATACAGCAACTCTAAGAACACAAGGCATGTGGCTCCCTCTTTTGTCATTCCCGTTCTCAACATGTGCTTCCTCTCCATGGTCCCAGAGGCTGCTGAGCTCCAGCAAATGTGTCCGCATTCCAGTCAACAGAAAAAAAGGAAGAGAAAAAGAAGGACACATCCTAAAATGTACACATGACATTGCTGTGTGCATTTTATTGGCCAGAGCTTACTCACTTGGCCACTCTTACTCAAAGGAAGACAAGCAGCTATTATTTTAGGATCTGTATGCTCAGCTACAAACCAAGGGATAGCTATCAGTGAGGAAGGAGGTAGTAGATACTGGGAAAAAACCAGCAACGTCTGCACCATGTTTGAAATTCAGTGACCTTTCCCCCAAAGGGTGATGATTTTGTACCTACTGCTAAATGGAAGACAAGGGACAGGAGTGAGGTAGAATAAGCCCACAATTTGTTGAAAAAATTTTACATATTTGATTTATAATTTTAAATATCAAACTATAAAACTTCAGGTTTCTTCATTCGTAAGTCAAAAAAATTTATTGTGCCCTACTATTTACCATGCCCAAGCTAAGTACTAAGGATATAAGGATTAATAAAATATGTATTTACACATAAAAATTCATTGTCTATCATAAAGGCATTTTTTAAAAAATAAATACTCTACCAAAATTACTGTGTATGTATAAACGCATATGAGTAGTGATAGGGGCTTAAAGAACCCTAATTCTAATAGATTCTAATTTTGGTAGACCCTGTCTGTCAGAGTGACTTTGGCCTGCAGTGGTATAAGCAGCAATGAAAAAACCACATCCTAAAACATCTGCTAAAATTCCAAAAGAGGCTTTCAGTCCTATCATGTCCCCAGCCAACTGTTTAGCATGTACACTTACATACTAAGAAAATGGTAACTCCAAATTCTATCACCAAAATAGTTTTTTTCGGTTTTTCACATTCTATATTGCCAGATTTTCCATCAAGAGTTCCATTCCTAAGAAAACTATGCATGGAATATTATCTGATGCAAGTCCTTCTAGATATACCTAATTCTATCCCTAGAGAGCTGTGTATCTGGATGTCATTATTTTAATACCTAATCAAATTTCTTTTACTCGATTATCCGTTGGAATTTTGCCAAGAGTTTGCACTGAGAGACAGCACTAGAGAAAATAATAAACAAGCAAAATAAGTCTATCAAATCAGCTAGTAGCTTTGCTGCAATATCCACCAAGAGAAAAAAAAAATGCTGGCAATATGAGCACCAGGTTACTATACGAGAAAAAGTTCCATTAGGTTTCAAAACATGGAAACCTATTATCCTAAATTTCTCACTTACTTTTATTCTACATTTTTCCTTGTTTTAAAATATGGTAAACTCTGAAACAAATTGTGACATTTCATTAAATGGTATGCAGGACCTCTGCACAGATGTCTATTTAAGACCCCCCACGCCCTTTTGCCAATGTTAATTTTTAACCTGTTGTTTTGATAAAGAGACACACACACACACACACACAAATAAACAGTTTTATAAATACACATAAAATCCACTTTAAATCTTTTTTGGAATGAGAGAGTATAAAATGAAGGCCATACTTCCAGATTTGTTTGCTTCTGCAGAAAGTAAAAATAACACATAAAGAAACTGGATCCCAGAATCCTTTTTGTGCTGTTCATCCCAGTAAACTTTGTGTGCCTGCTACATTTGTATTTTCATGATGTGATGTTTTTCAAAGCCCCCAGTAGAAAGCTTGTTATTCCTTTAAATGACATTTAAGAGATTCATTACTATTATCAGTACAATTTTTCCAAAGAAAACATCTTTAGGATCTTAAGGCAAGTTTAAAATTTCTGTTCACATTGGTGATTCACAATCCCTATACAAATCTCTGACATCAGTCTCCAAACTTGAATATGAAATTATAGCTTTCAGCCAAAATTCTAACATTCCTAAGAACCACCATCTGCCCCTTTGCCACAAGAGAAAGGCAGCTTATTTTCATGTTGGAGGAAACTTTTCAAAATACATGGAGGGAGTTGACTTACCCTGAATGCCCAGACACAATCTCAAGTGACAAACATAGACACAGTTGTACAATTTAGGTCACTTTTTAGCACAATGTAATGGAAAACAAGATGTGTTTAATGCAAAATTCCCCCCTCATTTTACATATTCATTAAAATTGTGAATGGCCTTGAACTTTATAATAGATTACAGTGATGACACTTTGCCAAAATAGTTGTTTTAATCATTTTATTCAGGAATAAGATTTTAGGCTTCAAATCCAGCTGAAAGGGATACTACATTTTATTAAGTTCATATGATATTTATTCCTTTGCCACTTGGTAATATAACATATAAAATAACTTTGCTAAAGTGAGTTTATTCAAGCAAAGGAAGAATTTTCATTATCTAGCCCCATGAATATACAGATGTGTTTACATCATTAAAAACTTAAAATTCCAAGAATATTGGTTTAAGTAACCTACTAAACAAAAGTATACAATTTGCATATTCCATATTTAAGATAGTGAACCTATAAATAGTTACTTATAATAAAAATTAAAATTTCCAAAGCTTTTGACCATCAGCAATATAGTGCTAAGCATATATATGTAAATTACATTGGTTTGCCTGGAGAAGACAGCTTGGATCCAAAAGAGTACACCAAAACGTGAACACATAATTTCAGATTTTACCAGTGCTTCACTGAATTTGTTCATACTGATATATTACAGTGGTGAGGAGTAAATGTATATTCAAACTCCAGTCAGGGCACTGCAAGAATTAACGGGCATAATAAAATGTATTAGACATAATTGGGGGGGCACTCCTGGGGATAATTGCAATATCCAGAATATATACACATTTTATACACATTTTATATTATTTTGTTAAAATCTTGTAAGGTTGCTCAAAAATAAAAAAATTAATAAAAAAATGTATTAGACAAAGAAAGAATGTGCTTATGATAAAGATTCAAAATGCATGATAGCAGAACAAATTATCAAGCAAATATTAGAATATTTTGAATTCATGGGGTAGATGCTTTTTTATTATCACATTAAATAAAAAGCCTCTTCCTTGCTTTCTGGTTCCCTTATAAACTAATCCTATGGATCGATATTCCTTAACCTATACTCCCTGTTCAGACTGAGCTTGCTTGCTCACCGTGCTCATTCCCAAGCTCTGCCTATACTGCAAAGTTCTGATTCTTCTCAATGACTCAGTGTTTTCTTTCCCCTCTAATCTTACCTATCCAAATTTTTCAAAGATCAATACAAGGTCCACAGATCCTATGAGTTCTTTCCTCAAAGCTTCATGCTTCTCTGATTTCCCCTCTTTCTGATCTAACCCATATACAATTTTGCAATTAAAATATGTTGAGCACTAAAATATCTGATACATTTTTCTTAGTATTATTTTTCACTTTCCTTAGTAAATCATATGTTTACAATGTCCAGGAGTTGTGTCTTTCATGATTGAACTCCAGAATATCCAGATAAGTACCCAGAACTCTCCAGGTATTAATAAACATGGGAGCAGTCAGAGAGCAGTCCTGCCTGCCCAGAGAATCAGAAAGTATATCCTGCCTACAATCCCACTGGCAACCCAGCCAACAGAGGTCCCAAGGAACACCCTGAGACCAGCTCTATTTAGTGACTTCATTCTCTTTCAGCTGTGGAATGGTGACTCCTGCCCACAGAGGCACTCAGGTAGACAAGCCTCCTACAGCTGGTGAACCTGCTGACCTCAGTCCCTTTGTGGCTCTTGAAACAGCTCTGTAATTTGGCTTTAGCCCTCACAATTGCTGGGAGACGTGCCATCCACTACTCTAGGGACAGGTCTACAGACCTCTGTCTCAGTTGGAGAACCTGACGCAGCCACGCAACTTGGCTACAATCACTTGGTTGCAGGCGAATACAGCTTGCCCAGGTACCAGCCCAGGGACCCAGCAGGAGCCTCCCCAGGGGTACAGAGCAAGATATACTTGTTCACATACCTAGCAAGAGGCCCACAGCTGTGGACCATGAAGCTGATACTCATCCTAGTGCCAGTTCTATAGACCAAGGCCCTGGAGACAGCCCCATCTACCCAGGGGCTAGACAGGGCCCATGCCCACTAGATCCTATGGTAACAGGCCTGCCACCCTTGGATGCTACTTGCACCTAGCAGCATCCACCTGACCCTGCCCCAACCCCATTTGACAGTGATCCTGGAGGTAATCTCACCAGCACAGGCAACTGCAGGAGAAGGGAGAATGGGATTAACATCATAATACCGAGGGAACTCAAATACTGCAACATCAAGAGGAAAAATAACCCTATTAAAAAGGGATAAAAGACCTGAAAAGAAAGACATGCCTCAAAAAGGGGACGTATAAATGACCAACTGATCCATGAAAAAATCCTCAGTCTGACTCATCACTGGGGAAATACAAATCAAAACCACAGCGAATATGACCTTACACCTATTAGAATGTCTACTATCAAAACGACAAGCGAAAGGTCTTGACAAGGATGTGGAGAAGAGGGAACATCTGCACCCGGTGGTGGGGATGCTCATTGTGGCAAACAGTATGGAGGTCCTTCAAAGAATTACAAAAGCATTGTCCACATGGAGCAGAGGTGGCAACTGTGGTCAGGCGCCCCGGGGTGTGATTACTTGCTGGGCCCCTTGGTAACTTTGTGATCTTGGGGAAATGAAGGATATTCCCGTGTTTAATTTCTTCCTTTTCAAAGCAGGACTATTAGTAGTACTCAAGGATGATGGTAAGATTTTTTTTTAAGTTTGAAAAAATTTAATATTGTCTTCTATATAGTAAGAATTCAAGAAACAATGATGATGAACAGGAAGGAGAAAGAAATACTGGTGATAATAGATGTCTGCTCCAGCAGTCATGAGCCACTCTACTTTGCCTTCATAGTGGAGTACCAATTCCTAGACACGGTTTTCAAGACTTGAGTGACCTGACACAACTCTCCTCGATCAAAGAGTGTGCTACCTCCTTTTCCACTGCCTCCCAATACAGGCCCAATTGAATGTTCCCACTGCCTCTGTGACCCTAGTGCATAGCTGGTAGCCAGGCAGTAGGTGGCCTTTCTATGTCGGCTCCTCCCCTTCTTTCTCCAGATTGGTTCTCTTCTCAGCACGAAGAGCATTTCCTACAAATCCCGCATTAAGTACGGCCTTCTAGGTTCTATGATACCAACTTTTTCATAATCCATGCAAACCTTTAGAAAGGATGGTCTAATCCCTTGAGGTTGATCTGTATTCCTTGAGACAAACAATAAATCTTAAGAAGCTTGCAAACCTAAGGCCTAGCATCACGCCTGAGTCACAGAAGGTGTTCAATACATGTTGAAAAAATACAGATAAATTTCTGGATTTTTGAGGAATTTTTGGTATCATGATCATTACCACTATCATTTATTTAACTCTTACTACATGGCAGGCAATATCAAATTTTCTCATTCATTGAAAAAATTCTTAGCCTGATATTAAAAATTCTACTAATGAAATGTGAAATTCTATAGAATGCTAAACTAAAAGAAGGGTATCTTTACCTTTTTAAATCTAAATAAAAAATACTATCTCCTTAATTTTGGGTAGCATGTATAGTAATTTTAATAAAGAGCAAGGGGCAGTGAGAGAGAGAGGGAGAAAGAATCAATTTTATTTAGTTTTTCATGAGGCTTTCATTGCTCCAGAGACTTCATTGTGTACATGTTGCTGGGATTTGAACCTGCATCTTCACACATGCCAGGCAAGCGCCATAACTGTTGAGCCACTGCTCCAGCCCCACATTTATAAGTTTGATGATTTTAAAAATGTATACTTTTAAGCTAATTCTTATATTTGTTTGAAATTTTTATCTTAATTATGAAATATTAAATATGAAGACTCTAGAGCAGTAGTCCATTTCCCAAATATCTTTTGCCTCTTGATTTTCTCTGGAATATAGTCTAGTAGTATGCTATGCCATATTTTTGTTTTGTTTGTATACGCAAGGTCAGGTCAATCCTGACAGTCTAGATATTTCTATAATGATCATACAAAATTTCTAGCAGGGAGGATACAGAAATACATCTCTACATCAATTGAGTGATTAGGGTCAGCATGATGTAAGCCAAATAAAGACTCAAGTACCTTTCAAGTTGTTCTTATACCCTATTGATACCTACCCTAAAATATGGCCTTGGCACAGGCTGAGAAAACCCACACATTGCAACTTCAGACCAGCACAGATGGTAACCCTGGAGACAAGCTAATGCAAAGCTGTATGTGCCCTTTCACTGCAGTGCAGCTGTCATTTCACATGTATTAAAGTCACTTCATCAGAGGTATTAGTATTCAATTGAGCATGCCAGTAATTGGTATAAAGCATTTATCACAGAGACCTGGTTATGTTTGTGATTTTCCTAAACGTGCACTTCAGAAATATCCTCCATGTTCAAATTACAGAGAAATAATCAACTATGACTTTAGAGTAATTTTTAAATAAATTATCACTGCAAAGAACTACTACCCTAAAACTGCACTTTGGGACAAAAATTGAACTTTTCTTCAGAATAATGAAATGCAATCCATTACTCTTATAATTTACTGAGAGATTTTTACTTATTCTTACACTAAGTACAAAGACATTTCTCCACCTATTGATCTCATCTTCTCCTGAACCTTCCTGTAATCATAAGCTTCCTTTTGCCATTATCGTTCATTCCTGCCTCATTTTGGTTCTTTCCCCTCCTTGTCTTTGATTCTTTTCAGCCTCTGTTTGCCTTAGCTGCGAAAAAAAAAATATTCCTTTCTCTCACTTCTCTTCACTGAAAACTCCACCAAAGACTGCTCTACAGCCAATGGTTTCTCCTTTTCACCCTCCAACTCCCTGTTGGCATCACCAGCCAACTGGCTGACATTTAACCACCAAGGCCAGAGCCTTCTGTCCGACTCCACTCTGCCCCTTGCTCTGGCTCGCTTGACTCCCAGGATGCTGAAACATCCAGACCCGCCCAGCTCTCAGGGTTCTTCATTGATCCCTCACCACCTTTCTGTACTTTATTATACCTCAATATTCTTTCTAATGGGACTTTCTGAGTAGGTAATTCTCAAATTTTTGTCTGTGAATTTGATCATTTTTAGTGACATCCAGAGCAATTAATTCCAATTGAATACTCAAGGGTTACCAAATTTTGTTTTTCTTTTGTTTACTACTCAATCATGTATCTTAAAGTCATTGTCATATTTCTGTCACTCAGATTTAAGTCCTTACCTATCTTCTGTCTTAACAAGTTTTCTTTTCCCCACATTTTTGAAACATTTTGAAAACATTAGAACTATACATAAAAGTTCTAAGAACAGGCCAACATCCTAATTGAAAAAATGAAGTTTTCATTAAAAAAATGTTGTTTGGGCAATTTAAACCCCTTAGTGCTGGACAGGGAACATGGCAGTCAGGTGAATACCTGAACTTTTCAAGCACTGTGTTCTGTGCCACACAGCTGCTCATTGTTGGCTGGAAATGATCGCATGGCCTCCAAACTTGTCTCCAATCCTCCAAGCTACATTACAAATTAATTTTATTAAGGCAAGTACTTAAACATGCAAATTTCCTGTTAGGAAAACCTCTAAAGACAACTTACCATCTAAATATTACATATGGGATCCCCTTCAATATGGCCTGTCCTATATTTCTGGCTTGTGTCACCTATGTTAGATTATTTCCATTCAGTGGTTCTGTTCTGACCGCCTACTGAAAGCTTACTATAGCACTCAGTTCTTTGAAACATGGCAAAACGAAACTGAATTCTCAGATCAAAACTCAACACTTTTCAGGTATACATTAGTGTACTCAAGGGTAGCACTTGATGAATAAACATTTTAAAAAGTATGACCTATCTAAACTGGCTACTGTTTTCAGAATGTACGATAAATTTTGATGAGTCACAAAAGGTTCAATCCCATGTGGATCACCCAGTGGAAAGGACTGCCAAAAATCAATTTAATTAAAAACAGAAAGAAACAAAGCAGCAGATTGGTATTTTTTTAAATAAATGTTTCCAGGGAAAAAATACTTAGGCACATTTAATGAATCTTTCTGTGTTCTCAGAACTTAAGTATTTTAACATTCAGAATTAACTAGAGAAAGCATCATGTGAATGCAGTCGGTGCATTTAGGAATACAATACAGTGTATAAGTAGCAGCAGTTGGTATTTTGTTTTTCCTGGACATTGCCTCAAGACCCTTCACAGCACAGCCAGGGTCACTTTGTCAATCCTCTTCCTGAACCACCTCCACCCCTTGCACTCCCCAACTCCTGGCAACATGTGCCTGGTTTCTCTTTGAATAATTAAGCACCTTCCATGCCCATATGTTTCAAAATAAACAGATTGATCATTATGTTCCCACTTCCAAAAATGTCCCCTTCCTCCTTGATCAGAAAAACTATTAGTCTTGCAAAGTCCACTTCAAATATCATTAATCCCTATAATTTAAAACTGTGCAAAAGCAAAAGAATAGTTATAGGAATTACTTATTTGATCTTTGTCCTACTACTTTCTCAAGAGCAATAATTATACCTTCTCTATTTTTATTCTAGTTGCCATACTAACCTAGCATTGCTTATTACCAAGAATAAACGGTTGTTTATCCAACTGATTTGGTTGAATTGCTGTATTACCAAGTTCATGCAAATTATAGATTTTTCTTCTGTTGGACAATGAAGGCAACTGTATAAAAGACTCAGACTTAAACAACAGAAGAAACAGCCTTCTTCCAACCGAAGAAATCTTCAAGGATAAGAGCTTCTTTAATGAAAATAACATGTCAGCCCAGGCTGGAACAATACCCCTTTCTTTGGGATGTTATAAATGAAATCAAACACGTGGTTGGGTGTGGGTGAACAAGACAAAAATTTTACTTCGGCCAAAGGGCAAAAGAAAAATGCACACCTCTCAAAGAAGTGAGGGATTTTTAACTCCAACCTGACGCAATGCTGCCCTTTGCCCTAATTGGAGGAGCACAGTCGCGATTGGCTATGATTAGGTGGAGGCAGGTGCAAGAGGGAGTAGGCGGTGACTGGGAGAGAATGGGGGTGGGGTCTTCGCACGTGTGGCAAGGGTCATAGTGATTCCAAGTTCACCGGAAGAAGATGGCTACGTACCAGAAGGGGTCATTGAAAAGAGGTGGGCATACACATGTGGGCGTACACAGGTGAGGGAGTTACTATCTTCAAAGGGGGAGGGGGATCTAAAATGGAGGTAGTAAAAGGAAGTAGTAGATTATACATCACAATCTTTCAAGTTTGACAGAAAAGACATGCATCTTACAGGGAATATTGCGATCTAGAAGTGAGGAGGCATTGTTCACAGATAGACTTCAAGAAAAACATTTGCACCCCATGCTGCTTAGGCAAATGCTGCCTTCTTTAGGGTATTATTTGAAAACTCCCAACATGATCAAAATCAATTCACTTCTCCTAACAAGGCTCTTTCACTGAAAATGGAGAAAGTCTGACTTTTCTCTAAGAGGCATTGGCTTTCATTCCGCCAGACATGCTTGATTGAAACGAAGAACTAAGAGTTGCCATCTTTTGAATCTAAACAAAAAGTGCCTCCAACATCTCAGAGTGCCACCAAAGTGAAGCCAGAGTTGGTAAAGGTTCACAGCTCCTCCTTGGAGAGAAGATGTTGCCACTGGCAAAAGAACTGGGAATAGTTCATATTCATGCTGGGGTGAAAAAGGAATTTTCCAAGCTTGTTGTTCAAGCTGGATTTCTTCACAGAAACATCTCCATTGGCTATTAGTTTTTTTAAATAACATTTCCCCAAATTCCAGCCCCAATTCTATACGTCCTAAAACTTCATACTCCTATGAAATGCAGTGTCACAAACTATGATTCCTTGAATACTGACTGAATGCCTCTGAGTAAAGCTTCATGGTTTGAGAACCACATGCTAGGCTACTGACCCCTCCACACTTCTTAATGACCCTGAAATTTTCAGAGTTACACAAATGCATAGGTTCTGGATTTAGCATCACTTTTATAATTTAACACTTCAACATTACAGCAGCCTATCTTTGGATGATTTAATGCCCTGGGCTCTTTGTTCTTATCTTATGATATGTTGACATCTATTTGCAAAAAGTCAAAATTTATCAAGAAATTTGATATTAGTGAAAATTCATTTGTTACCTTTGTCAATGGATTTTTTTATTTTTTTGCAATATACTGGGAAACACTGCTGCAACCTCATTACCAAGAAACTCCTTCCTCTGTGATCTTCAAAGGATGCAAGAGAGCATCCTTTACCAAATGGTCGAACTCTTTCATCTCCTTCAGATCTTCAAAGATGTATGGCGCTTTCAGTAGTATGAGAATGGTTTCAAGGATTCTCTATCCACTGCATGAGATTCTTTTTTCAGTTTTAAACATACCAATAATCATAATATAATATTATTTTAAATTTTCTCACATGTAGAGAAAACCATAAGCATTGTGGATAGAGGCTTGACCAAACTCATGTTATTTTATGCATCCATCTTTCTCAGTAGATTTTATTCATCTATTCTTCTTTTAATAAATGGGATTTTCTAGGTCTTTTGCACTCAACAGCTTTCTTCACAGGAGTTTATGCACCTTAGAAGGCGCTCTGTGATCCTACATGCAGATCTTTATATCCTCCTCCATGGACTTATCTACAATTTAAACATTCCCTTCTTGCACTTACATAAATTTGGTACAGTAGAATTTACTGCTTGCATAGCAAATTCTTTTGAGAATATTATAACATTAAATATTTGTGTAGCAAGAGTTCAGATAGTGACAGTTTCTTGCATTACAAGAATATATTTAATAGTCTCCAGTGTAGAATCTTAGAGTAAGAAATATTACCCAACTTAGCCCTTCTAGCTGTTACCAGTGTCCCTTTGATAGGTTCTGCACATTTCTTATATTATTAATTCATTCATTCAATATTTATTGACACCTGCTATGAGTTAGGCACTGTGTTAGGGACATAAAAACTAATGAAGAATGAAGTGTGTTCCCTGTTAGAAAGGATCTGGCTGCATAGTGGAATCAGATAAACATAAATAGAGGAATATAGTAACATATTATAGGAAATATGTTCAATGCTTTTATAAGTACAGTTGAAGCGCAAAAGGGGAGTAGCTATTTCCTTACATGGAGGGTGATTTCAGAAAAATGTTTATTAAATATATGACATGAGCTGGGCATGGTGGTGCATGCCTCTAATCCCTCTGGAGGCTGAGGCAGGAGGATGAAAAGTTTGAGGCCAGTTTCAGTAATTTAATGAGGCCCTACACAACTGAGCACAACCCTGTCTCAAGACAAAAAAATAAAAAGTCCTGAGGATACAGCTCAGTGGTAAAATGTCCCAGATTTCAATCTCCAGTATTGAGAGAGAGAAAGAGAAAGGGAAAATGGACACTTGATACAACTGTTGAAAGATGACCCGTTAGATGCAGAGGTTGCACAATTAACCAAGGTTCATGGTAAGAGGTGAGCCAGGAAAGGATTACAAGAGCTAGCTAACCTTGAACCTTGACAGGATAGAGAGATTAGGAGAGGAGCAGAACATGGGAAGTGGATGTTTGCTATAGGCAGCTGTGGAATGAACAGCTCATTTCCACCCCGACCTTGAGCTACCAACCCCCTGATAACCAGGGAACTTGAGTCATTTATGACATTTGTGTGCACTCTGAAATTTGCCTGCTGTTATGAGAAACAGGGATAGTAAGCAATCTCCAATGAGTTTTTGCTCTTTGAAAATGCAACACAACCACTCTACACCACATGGATTAGCCTATGAACTATGAGTCATCTGCCTTACACACATTCTTGGAAATTTATTAGGTAATAAAATAGAAGAAAACACATTTTCAGAGGTTTGTACTTCACAATTGACATTGGTCATTTATTGTATCTAACTGCATTTAAATCTTTGGGAATTCATCTTCCCTAACTTGTATGTAGTCCAAAGGCAGGCCAACATTTACAATTTACCAGCAAAATTGGTTGTCTCAGGGATAGGCATGCGGCCCAATTGCATTGAGATAATTATGACTTTCCTGATAGAAAGTTTAGGGCTTCTTTTTTTTTTTTTTAATTTTAGAAGTTACAAGACACTACCATGACAGCCAGCATCTTGCTATCACATTGACCCTGAGCCTGGGGCCAACACAATAGAAAGCAGAAATGAAGTACATCTAAGCACCAATTCCTACTGATATTTTTCAACCCAGATCCATTCCCTGAACTCTTTAGCTGCCATTAGTTCTACTTGGCTTAACCAGTACACAGGGTGGGGGAGTATCTTCTGTTATTTTTGAAGAGAATAATATTATGTGATAAAGAAATTATTCTAGTAGCTGTGAAGAGCCTTGGCAAGAGTTTAAGGAAAACATTTTATCAGATTCAAATGTTTAAAATGCAATGCTAGCAGCACTGGGGAGAGCTGGTTGAAGAGTCTGACAGAACACAGGAAGATGAATGGGGAAAATTATAACAACCTAAGAAAAAAACATTATGGAGCTCAAAGTGTGAAGGTGAATGATGGAGGAAGAGACAGAAATTCAGTGAGTGACTGGCATTGCAGAGCGAAGCAAAATAAGGAATTTAACCTACTCCCAGGTTTCTCGCTTTGCTGAGTTGGAACGCATTGAGGTCATTGCTTTGGATGACAAATATACAAGGTAGAAGAACATTTAATAGGGGAAAAATGAGTGAAGAGTTTCACGTTGAGTTTCAGGTGTCCATGACATAAAGAGGTGAACATGTTAAGAAGACAAGTGCCCATCATGTCCAAGTGGAGTTTCACATTTGGCAGCAATTATGGGAATAGTTTGATGCAATGGATATTGATGAGATAGCCAAATTATTGTACAGAAGAGGGCTGTGTCCAGAATCATAAGGGCTTCCATAATAAGAGGCAAAGAAAGACGATTTAGTAGGCGAGACAGAGAAAGAAAATGATCAGGGAAAGAGAGGCGAACCAGGAGGTACTGTGTCTTGAAGTCATAGTAGGAGGTTTTCAGAAAGCAGAAGCCGCATAGCATCAAACACAGCCTGGAGGTTGCAGATAAGAGCACTCTGCCTTGACATAGCGCTTCCCACAGCCACAGGACATGTGTAATTTTGGAGGACAGATATAAAGCGAGTAAGCCGACAGAGTTAGAGTAGCCTACTACTTTCAAGAGCTTGGTTTTCGAGGAAGATGAGAGACTGCAGAAGCACTTTGCCTTCAGTGTATACAAGCCAGGGATGAAGAGAGGAAGAGCAATCTGATGGGTAGCATTTGCCAATTTCATTCAGGCAAATCAGCCCGCCATGGTGGGGTCATTTCAATTCACCAGTGTGATATTAGTGAAATCAGAGTTTGGAAGAGATGCTCACAGCTGGCTCCTGGAAGCCAAACTGGTGCAGCTGAGTGCAGCCCATGCCTTGACTATGTCAATAACATGGAAGCAGGGTACAGGGTGAGAAGAAAGATAGCAGAAATGGAAACACTAACAAAAATATCTAAACCTGTAGAAGCAGCAGGAAATTCTTCAAGATAACAGATCAGACCAAAGATATACATGGAAGGATGAGTCTGGTTCAATAAGGTGGAGCAAATCTACTCTGAGGCTTGACAAGAAGAGGGGATGTTAAATGGAGATGGAGGATAGCATTTAGTACAGAAGTGGGAAATTGTGAGATTTGTGGTCTTCAGATCCTTCGAGAACTGAGAGGGAAGATTGATTAGTGATTAGATAATGGAAGGATAGGGCTATCAGAGGGTGGAAGGGCTCATGTGGGTGTAAGAGAATACTAATTTGTGTCTGTGTATGAGTGTGTGTGTGTGTGTGTGTGTGTGTGTGTGGACTCACTTCCAAGGTTCTTCTCTTCCCCAGCAGACTGAAATTTCTCTAGATAGTTGAGAGGATTTTATTTATCTGTTTCCCTGACACATATTCTAGGATACATAGTTTCTTTTCATATTATTTGATAGCACATATGTATATAGCAAGATTACTTGATTGTATAAGGGAGGAAATCTAAAAGGATGATCTATTTTAAATGCCTTCTTTCTTTCTTATTCTCATTTAAGTTTCATTAGCCTGAATTTATGTAACATATATATGGCATTTGTGTTGTTTTAGACACATTAGATCATTGTTATGTAAAATAGCCATACTCCCAAGATGTAAATTTAAGTAAAAGCAGTGATTATAAAGGAGATTATATACAGAAGTGACATAGTAAAAATGTTGACACATCCTTCTCCCAGTCCTTAATTTAGTCAGTTATTGCTGTGACCAAAAAACCTGACAAGAACAATTAGAGGAGGAAAAGTTTATTTGGTGCCTCACAGTTTCAGAGGTCTCAGTCCAGATAGCTGCATCCATTCCTTAGGGCTCCACGAGAGGCAGAACATCGCGGCAGAAGGCTGTAGCGGAGGGCAGCAGCAGGGAACATGGCACCATGAATCAAAGACAGAGACTCCACTTGACAGGGACAAAATATACACCCCAAAGGCATGCTCCCAGTGACCTCCAGCCACACCCTATATGCCTACCCCCAGTTAATTCCCATGAGGGGATTAACACACTTCAGTCTAAGGCTCTTGTAACCCAATCATTTCACCTATAAACTTTCTCGCACTGTCTTGACATTGTGGGAGACACCTAATATCTAAACAATAACACTCCCCTTTTTTATTAAGAAATTTATTTGTTGAACAATCAAGCAAGCTTCTAATGAAATAATATGATATATATATAGATAAATTCTAAAAATTAGATTTATCCCTCCAGAGTCCCCCCAATTACCCACCCTTATCCTCCCCCCCCCACCTCCTTCCCAACAAAACTCTACAAATGCCCTAGGTTGTATGACACTACACCTTATCCAGATATAAAACATGATAATAGACCTCCTTTCTCAATGGCCAGGGTCTATCTAGTTCCAGCATCCACAGATGAGTGAAAACATTATACCCTTGGTTCTCTGGGTTATTCTGATTTTACTCAGCATAATTTCTTCCATAGCCATCCATTTACCTTCAAAGGCTGCAACATCATTATTTCTAATTGCTGAGTAGAACTCCATGGTATATATGTACCACAGTTTTTGGATCCATTTATCCACTGAGGGACATCTGTAACACACCCCTTTTAACTAAATATGTAAAATAGAATTTTCAGTAGCAGCAACTGAAATACTTTCAATGCTTTTGGGTCAGAGAAGATGTCTAAGCTTGGGTTTATCATTTAATATCTTCATACACTGTGTTCATATTGGCTGATTTCTGCATTATGAATAATGCAAGTTTACCTAATATATCCTTGAGCTTATAGTAAGATTTGCTATAACTGCTTTGCAAATATCAGTAAATGTTAAATAATGCAGAGGCTTTATGAGAAAAAGCTTGGGATTCTAACATTGGATTAGGTTGTAGTAGGTAGTATAAACCTAAGTCATTGGTTCCTTTTGCATACCCTGGTGTGTTTATGTTCTTCATTCATTCATTCATTTGACACATATTCTAATTACTAGTATATGAGGGGTATTGTTCTATGTTCCAGGAATGCAGCAGAAAACAAGAAGGAAGCTGTTGCCACCACAGGATTTAGGTCCTAGTGGAGCAAAAAGACAATTCAAAATAGTAAAAGGATATATAAATTCAAGAAATTATAAATACTGTGGATAAAAATAAAGTGAAGCAAGGGACTGGGGTAACGTGGGCTGATATTTTAGATACGGTCATCAGTGAAGGCCTATCTCAGGAAATGAGCCTTAAGTAGAAAATCAAAAAGGGCAAAACGAAAACTTTCCCTAAAGTATCTATGGATTTTGAAGGATTTTAAAAAGTTGTATCAAAAATAAAAGTACAGTGTACAGCAGCTTAGGTAAGACTTCTAAAGCATATTATTATATACATCTTTGCTTTCTCAAATGGAATAACAAAGATAATTTAAGTGCTTCCTGGTGACTTGGCATCGCAGGTCCTTATTATGATCTATTTAAATCAGCTTTCATTTCTTTCCCCTCACTGATAGCTGCTCCAATCACAACCTACCAGCTGACAGCTGCTAATCTCCATAGCATGAAATTCAGGGCTATAGTTAAAAGGATTCAGGACAAAGAGTTAAAAATTTTTAAATTATGATATTTTAATATTTTTGGTAGCAAGAATTAAACCCAGGGGGTGCTTAACCACTGAGCAACATCCCCAGTCTCCTTTCTTATTTTTTATTTTAAGACAGGATCTCACTAAGTTGCTTAGGGCCTCACTAAGTTGCTGAGGGTGGCTTTAAACTTGCAATCCTCCTGCCTCAGCCTCCTGAACCTGTGGGATTACAGGCGTGCACCACTGTCCCATCTTAAATGATGATTTTAAGGCATGCCTACAGAAGAGCTTTTGCCTATAGGTTTGCAGGATTCTTTCATTGGTTTAAAAAGTTGTGTTTTGTAAACTGACTTTAGGAAAAGGAATACATAAATACAAAATATATGATCTACATATCAAATAATATAAAGTGCTACTTATTTATTTTCATATATATGTGCTAATAGATTTATGTTTATGTGTAATATGTATAGTGCTTACTATATTTCAAACATCATTATGAGCATTTTCTTCTGTCTAATTCTTCAAAAGCTAACTCTCTCATTACTTTTCCTATAAAACAGGGAAAGCTATAGTAGTTCTTCAGGGTTTTACTAATAAATTTATGAAATACTAAACATTACACTTAACAGAGAAAGAAATATTTTTTAACCAAAAAGAAGAGAGATATATAAAGGACTTCAGGTAGAAATGAACTTGGGTTCCAGGTACTTCAAGGCCTGTAGGGCCCATTCACAATATGTACATCTAAACAGCAATGCACACTGTTCTCCAGAATGGTTATTGATTATATGCTTTATCTGTGCTTTTGTTAAATTAACCAATGCTTTTACCCATCAAAATTCCATTGACAGTCTTCACAAAATTACAAAAAAAATTCATGAAATTCATTTGGATAAATGAGACCCAGAATAGCCAAAGCAATCCTTAGTCAGAAAAGTGAAGCAGGAGGCATCACAATGCCAGATTTTAAATTATACCACAGAGGTGACCTAACAAAAACAGTATGTCACTGCACCAAAACGGACATGAAGACCAATGGAGTAGAATGCACAGAGACAAACCCATGAAGACCAATGGAGTAGAATGCACAGAGACAAACCCATGAAGACCAATGGAGTAGAATGCACAGAGACAAACCCATGAAGACCAATGGAGTAGAATGCACAGAGACAAACCCATGAAGACCAATGGAGTAGAATGCACAGAGACAAACCCATGAAGACCAATGGAGTAGAATGCACAGAGACAAACCCACAGGAGTCGCACACTAGACAAAGGTGCCAAGATATCTGCTGCAGGAAAAACAGCCTTTCTAAGGAATGATGCTGGGAAAACTGGAAATTCATCTGTTGTAGATTGAAATTTAACCACTATCTCTCTCCCTGCACAAAATTCATTTCAAAGTGGATCAAAGACCTAGGAATTAGGCTATAACCCTGCACCTACTAGAAGAAAATGTAGGACCAACATTTTAACATGTTGGTTCCGAAACTGACTTCTTTAACAAGACTGACAAAGCACAAAAAATAAAATTCAAAATCAATAAATGGGATAGTAAAGTGAAAAGCTTCCTCACAGCAAAGGAAACAGTCAAGACCCTGAAGAGAAAGCTACAGAATGGGAGAAAATCTTTGCTGCCTGCTCCTCAGATAAGGCATTAATATCAAGGATATACAAAGAAATAAGAAAACAACACCAAAATAACAACCCAATCAATAAATGGGTAAAAGAACTAAATAAACACTTTTAAAAAGAAGAAAAATGAATAGTCAACAAATAAATGAAACAGTGTACAGCATCTATAGCAATTAGAGAAATGCAAATTAAAACTACACTGAGATTTCATTTCACTCAAGTCATAATGGCAGTAATCAAGAATAAGAACAATAATAAATGTTGGTGAGAATGTGGGGAAAAGGTACACTATACATTGTTGGTGGGAATGCAAATTGGCATAACAACTTTGAAAAGTAGCATGGACATTCCTCAAAAAACTAGGAATGAAACCACCATTTGACTCAACTATTCCACTCCTTGCTATAGATCCAAAGGATCTAAAATCAGCATACTATAGTGATGCAGCCACATCAATGTTTACAGCAGCACAATTCACAATAACCAAGCTATGAAGCCAACAGAGGTCCCCTTCAACAGATTAATGGATAAAGAAAATGTGGTATACATATTGTTAATGCTCCCCTCAAGGGAGTATGACTGTATGGCATTTGCCTGCAAATGGATGGAACTTAAGGGAAATAAGCCAGTCTCAAAAAGTCAAAGGTTGAATGTTTTCTCTGATATGAGGAAGCTAACCCAAAATAAGGAAAAGATCAGAGGAACAGAAAAAGGGGGAGGAAAGGGAGGGAAGAGGGAGGTGATAGGAAAATGTCATGGAATGAATCAGACCTAACTTTCCTATGTTCATGTGAATATACCATAGTGAATCTCATCATCACGTACATCAACAAGACACTAAAAAAAAAAAACAAAACTATTCATAAATAACAGAAAGATCAGTGAGTGGGGGAAAGAGGAACTGGGGGTGGGAGGAAGTGAGGAGGAATACTGGGGACTGAATTTGTACAAGTTACACTCCATGCTTTTTAAATTATGTCATTGTATATTCTATTGTCATGTATATCTAAAAAGAACATATAAAAATGAAAAAAAATCAATGCCTATAACTGAATACATGCAATGAGGGAAGAGCCCCCAAAGAGCAATATTTCAAATGAGTCTCTCAACGTAGAAGCAGAAAAATATAAATTTGTTTTTAAAGGGAAATAGGAGATATGAAATACAAATCTTCCTTTAAGAATTAGAGAAGACCTTAAGAACAAAGTAGGATGAAAATCATTATTGTTCATTTAGGTAATGTATGTAAATTCCATCCTTGGAGGAGAACAACTTGAGAAGAGAGAATATTCACAGTCATACTTGCCAACTAATTAGGCTGAGACCAGATGCTAAGTGTGAGAAAGAGGAACAATGTGATAACAGGAAAATTATTTCCCCTCCAAACAGTAAACCCTTGTAAAGAGATCAAGGACCAAAAAAAAAAAGAGAGACATATTTTAAAGAATAACAAGTTAAGTTGTAAAGAATGAATCTAGTAGATAAAAACGGCCACACATTCATTATACCTACAAATTATTTCAGGTGTAACTCGACTTACAATGAATGCTCTGAGATTCCCACTGAAGAGTTCAGGACTTATGCTCCTAAACCTATAATACATCAAATTAGTTATTAATTTTTAGATATTATTATTTTATGCCTTCATTACATACAATTTTAAATATCAAAATAATAATTCCTTTGATAATACTTGAAGTCAGACAATAAGGAATTGTTTTTATACTTCAACATAAGAGAAAGGTGATTAACTACATTTCCAACTGAGACTTCCCAATCCCTTTGTTTAAAGGAAACTTTTTTTTTTCCTTTATACATTGAGTGAAAAGATTTGACCTCAAGAATATTTATGTTTGGAACTCTTAATACATTTGAGATTTCACACAACAAATTCTGACTATGTTTGACTAATTTTCAAAGTTAGATCAGTTAAGTATGAGAGAGATTGTTCTATAATGAATTTCCTTTGGGTACATTACTTAGATACTTGGGTTCTGCCCCAGGATGGTGTCCAAGGGCTTTGTGATCCTGGCTTATTCATTTAATAATGGCAGATTCAGTCTCTATTTGTGGAATAACAAACTTGAACTGAATTATTCAGTTTATTGCATAATGGATGAAATACTTCATAGTATTTCAAGCATTTCCCGACTTTTCTTCCCTCTTTATATTTATTAGTTTATGCTACTTTCATGTTTTACATACCCTCACTTCTGTTTTATTATTGTCAGTGAACAGAACACATCTATAGAATAAAATCATTTTCTTATAATAATAATTTCACACTGTTTTGATTCATTAAATAATATGCCTCAGAGATCTTAAGGCCTTAGAAATGCACAATTAAAATCTCCTCTGGAAATGAAAAAAATCTTTATGAGTTAGATTTGAACTTCTATGTTGATAATAAAACTAAATATTTAATCATGCTTTATAGTTCAGAGATATTTCCCAATTAGAAATCTGACTAAGCATAGATGCTTGACATTAAATATACACTTACAAAATAGAAATAGAGTTGTATTTACTGAAGTTTTATAATATTCTATTGTCATGTTATAGTCATTTGCCTAGAAAAGTTTGAATGAGTCTCAGCATCTAAATAACTCTTGGTAATGGCAGAGCCACTGGTTTCTGTCAACATTTACAGGCATCAAGTAGTTTTTATGGTTCAGTGTTAATGAGATGAAGCACTAAGAAGTGGTAGCATTTTCCCCAAATTTATCTACAGATTCAATGCAATTTTTGTAAAACTTTCAACATTCTTTTCATTTTTTAGAGGAATTGAAAAGCTAACCCTTAAGTGCATCTGGAAATAAAAAGAACATAGTACAGCAAAACAATCTTTAAAAAGAACAAAGTTAGGAAGGCAGATTTCCCAAATTCAGCACTTAGTATGAAGATACAGTAATAAAGGCAGTGTGGGACTGATGTAAGGTCACTAGTATTTAATTGATTCCAAAAGTAAATCCACACATTAGAGATCAACTCGTTTTTCAAAAAGTCTGCCAAGAATAGTCTTTTTAAGAAATAGTTCTGAAACAACTAAATATCCACATACAATAAACAAATTTGGATGCCTACCTCACCATATACAAAAATTAACTTAGAACAGACCACAAATCTAAATGTAAAAGCTAAAATTATAAAAATGTTAGAAGAAAAGTATATGTGTAAGTTTTCATGACCTTAGACAATTTGTTATAGATATAATACCTAAAGAACAAGCAAGCAAGATAAATTGGGGTTCTTCAAAACTAAAACATTTTGTGCATTAAAAGATACTTAAATGTAATGGGAAATATCAATGGGGAAATGTTTCTAAATCATGCATGTGGTAAGGGTCTAGTATTCATAATATATAAAGAAGTCTTACAATTCAATATAAAAGTTGAATAACTCTATTAAAATTTATACAATCACCAAATGTTAGCTAGAATGTTAAGAAATTGAAACTATCATGCATTGCTGATAAGAAGTAAAATGGTAGCTGCTATGGAAAACATTTTGACAATACTCAAAAAATTTAAACCATGGCTATTATCTAACTATTCAACTGCTAGCCTTTCTTATAAGAACATTAAAAACAAAACTAATACAAAAACTTATAAATGAATGTTTATGGCTGAATTTCTTTATTGTTGACAAAGAGCAGGAATAATCCAGTCAATCTCATAAGTGGATAAGCAAAATGTAGTATATCCATACAGTTGAATATTATTCACACACTGAAACATGCCATCGCATCGATGAACTTTGAAAATGTTTAAGCAAAAGAAGTCAGACAAGAGTCTTGGGTTGTAGCTCAGTGGCATAGTGCTTGCCTAATATATGTAAAGTGCTGTGTTCAACCCTTAGCACTGCATAAAACTAAAATAATAAATAAAGGTATTCTGTTCATCTACTACTAAAAATTGTTTTAAAAGTCAGACAAAAATAAGCGTGCATCATATAATCTCATTTATTTTAAAAAACAAAATAGATATATCTCTGTAGAAAGCAAAGCAGATTATGGTGGTCAGGCATTGGGTGAGTGAGGCATGGTAAGTGATTTTGTGGAGGGGGGTCACAGGTAGGGAGGTGATGCAAATATTTTGGAATAAGATAGTGATGATGGTTTTATAGCTTTTCAAATATACAAAAAAATCAACTAAATTTAAAATGTGAACTTTTTAAAATCATCTTGCCTTTCATTTTTTTCCTCAATTTATTTTTTTTAGTGTATTATAGTTTTACACGATGGGATTAGTTGTCACATATTCCTAGGTGCGCACAAATCAGCAATATGATTTGTTCAATATCCACCACCCCCTGCTACTCTACCTCCCTTCTTCTGTCCCCTGAACTTTAAGTGTGCTATATTCCAATTTAAAGAATTAAAAATGATTTATCATGTTGCCAAAGGAAGTGAAAACTCTAAGGCATATATGGTTGGTCTGAGGCTCAGGTGTAAGTTGCTAGTCTCCAAACCTCAATTTTATCATTCCTGGTTTTCCATATAATCAGCCTTTATATGGTTAAATGCATGCAATTTCCTTCCAATCAAAACCTAAGGCATTGATAAAAAAAATCTAAGGAACAATAACTTCATAAGGAACAATAACTTGGCAATATTCAATAATTTGCAAACAGCAGTGCAAGGATCTTAGCCACACAACATCTTGAGTGTTACCTTTTCTTCCAAGATATTTAAAGAAGTAGAGGTCCAGCAAGAAAATTCCAGATACATGCGAAAATATGGCAAAGATAGAGTCATAAAATACTGTATATATAGCTCTAAATTTGCAGCTGTTAATTTATCATGTTAGCATAATCTTTTTCCTGATCACCTCTCATTTTTGCCTCCCAATTCCTTATCATGTGACTTGATTATAAATGTCCACATCCAAAAAATAGTTATCATTTATTTTATAAAAATAAGAAAATAGTGCATGTGGGATGGGGGGAAAGGGTAGATAACTCACACATAGACTGTTCTTTCTAAAAAGGAAATATAACAAAAAAAAAAAAGCATTTCCCTAAAGATATTATTTTTTTTTTTTTGTGCCACTAGACGTATCTTTTTATTTCCCCCTTTTTTAAAATTAT